>CBVK0101228531.1:0-23280 GCA_900067695.1 Picea abies
ACACACACACACACACACATATATTACATCCTAGGTCTTGGTCAAAACACACTAGGTAAGAAATGGTTTGTTTTTATAATACAAATTAGTTTATCCATGTAACAATGTATTTACCCCATGTAAAACAAATATCTAATGTGAATTAGTTTTCCCCTAAGTAAACATAAATATCTAAAGTAATTCTAGGGAAAAACCATGTAGTTTTGCAAAACCATGGAAAAAATGAATAAAAATAAAATAAAAATAAAATAAAATAAAAAATATGTACAAAAATAAAAAGTAAAATAAAATTACAATTTAGGAAATTAGGCCAAATTACACAAGTCAAGGTTTCATGCCCATCACAGTTCCACCGGTCAAGGTTCCGCACTTGGGGGCCAAAATTAAGAATAAGATGTATAAGGTAGGATTTGAGAAACTGTGCATCATGGAGAGGAGCTAGGTCATGAAGTGATGAAGAATACTACGATGAAGGGAAAAATACAAAGGGGCATAATATGACACTTCATCTGATGATTTAATGTCACAAGTAGAGTTGAGTGGAAAAAGGAGATCGAATCCAACCAAGGGGATGACACATGTAAGTCCAATTAAGATGCCAATATCAGAGGGAGGAAATACTAAGATCATGAGGAGTGGGAGTAAAACCAGGTCAAGGAAAAGGTCCTTACACCAAACCACTATGCATGATACAAATGGGACATATAGCTAACATGCATCAAGTGACGACATGACAAGGAATTACAGCCAAGGAGATGAATGGGATTTTATCTTAGGTTTTGGTGAGAGGTAAGACTAAAAAGGACTCAGTATAGATCAATATGAAAAAGGTTAGGGACAGGCTTGTGAGAAAGGTGGATCCAATATCCTTGGGGGCGTTAGATGCCGAGGCAACTAGAAGCGAAGGAAATCTTCTTCCTGATAAGGAGAAACCTGACAAGAGTCAAGTTCAAGGTTTTTGAAAAGGATAAAGATATTCCCCCATAGGCCTCTCAAGGATGGACCAATCATGTGAATGAAGTGACCTTGCAAACCTGCTCCTTCAAAACAAAAGAATGAGATCAACCATGCAAACAAAAGGAGGCTTACCAATACACCATAAAGCTCATATTCCCTACCTTAAAGTAAACTTATGGATAAGAGTTATATTGTTCAATAATAATCTTGAGTGGATATAGATAAGTTTCTTGATATTGTATGTGTCAAGTTTCAACTCAGAAGAAGGAATAGTTATTATGTGATTCAGACTTAGAGTTCAAAATAAAATATTATGATCCACATGTGAAAGTACAAAAGTTAAAGGCCTTAAGCATGCCATTTCAACAAGAGAATGAAAAGTTTGAATTAGTCAATAAGAAAATAATTAACAACAAACTCATTCAAGACATGCAATAGAAAACCCAACCTTGCAACCACAAAGGGTCATCAAGAACTTTGGAATCAAAAAAAGGTTTGAATATAATGTATCAATTCCATCATACAAATTTAAATGAAACATCACAGGAAAATAAGCATCATGAATACATTTGAAATCATCAGATAGAAAGGAATAATTGACACCCATCAAATATATTCTTCAATCAAGATTAAAACCCCCAACACCCTTGAGGTAGGCAAAGAGATAACATTAGGTTCAAGTAGTAGAGGATTAGGCATTATGGATGAAATTTTAGTAGGGGGTCCCTTTCCTTTCCTGATCTGGATTTATAAATGGAAAGAAATGAAATATATGTATTAAAAATGAATACACATAGATATAGTAAAAATTTACTTCTATTAATAAATAGAACCTACTGAAATTGTAAAAATGCAGACTGAAATAAACTTGCTCGAATGGTGGCAACTTATCTCTGAGAAGAGATGTGATGGCTACGCTCATTCACAAGAAGATGAGTACAATGAGGCTCCAAAAGACTTTCTAACATAAAACATAAATGAGAAAACCATAAACATCCAAAACCCTAACCCCGAGAGATGAAATGCCAAAATGTTTGTGGGCCCCGATTGGGGTAGTTGATACGTCAACTTCCCAAGGGCGTAACTTTTGTATACAATCTCTGTTTGGGGTGATCAATACACCATTGGAAAGGTATAGATGAGGTGTACATATTACGTTCATACTATGCTGTGACTTTGGATACATTATAGGTGTTTTTGAGCCCAAAAACCATGGTTTAGGGCCTCAAAAGTGCCCCAAAATTTTGGGATCAGAAAAACTGTAAAAAAACTGCCAAAATGGAAATTTTTCTTTGAGCTAGTGGAAAAGGTGGGTGGCTGTTGATATCCACCTAGATCATGCTTACCATATTACAAATAAATGGTATCCATTGCATTGAGAGACTCCATTATATGGGGAAAATTCTACTGAACTTGGTCCCAGGTGAGCCACTTTCCTTGGTGCAAGAGTTGCCCTACTCTGACAACCTGATAAATATGGATCCTCTATTGGAAATTTCCCTTAATTTGAGTGTCCATGATTTTATCAATGGCTTCCTATTCCATGCATTCAGGGTTTATCTCTGTTGGTTTCAACTTCTCTACGATTTCTGATGTGTCCAATAATGGTGGGAAGTATGGTCGAAGGAAGTCCACATTGGACACTGGGTGCAGGCCAAGGAAGGGGGGGATACTTAGCTCAAAATCATTGTCACCCAAAACCTTGGTGATGGTGTAAAGTCCATAGAGAAGTGTATGGAGCTTATGATGGTGTCCTCTAAGGCACTCTTTCTACAAATGAAAACAAACCTTGTTTCCCACCCGAAACTTGTGCGACATCTCGTGTTGATCATGGAATTGTTTGTACTTAGCATTGGAATTTTGTAAAATATCATGGAAATTTTTCCGGATGTGTTGAATCCATTCAATAAATTTGGTGGCTTTGTCAGCCTCATATTGAGCATGGGATTATTCTTCCTATGTGGATGCAAGGGTTAACGCAACATCAATGTGACTCAATGGTTGAAATCACAACCCCACCTAAAGGGATTGTGGTCGATCGAGCTATGAAGGGATCTATTGTAGCTATGTTTAACATAGGGGAGAATCTCATCCCATGTGCATGGATGTTTGGATTTGTACATGTGCAAGATATGCATGATCATTTTGTTGATGACCTCTATCTGGCCATCAGTTTGGATGTGGAAGACGATGTAATTGGTGATCTTAGTGTCCAAAAGTGACTAGAGGCTAGAAAAAAATGTGATTAGGAACCTTCTATCCCGATTTGATATGATGGTATATGGTATATGAAAGTGTACCCACACTCGTTTGAAGAAGATATACACAATGGAATCCACTGTGATATTCTTATTTTGGGTTATTAGGATGGTAATCTTAGAAAAACAATAAACCACCAAACAAACATAGTCATTTCTCTGCTTGGTTGAAGGAAGGCCCAACATGTAGTCCATAGAGATGGATTCCCATGGCTAGTCAATAGTAGGAAGAGGGGTGTACATGCCTTGATTCTTAGTGGTTGGTTTCGAAATGGAATAGGCAGTGCATGACTTGATATACTTGTTGATGTCCTAATGTAATTTGAGCCAGTAGAAATGATTCTGTAGTACTTCCATGGTATTTTCCATGCCAAAATGTCCTGCCATCTAATTGTAGCGATCTTCCCAAATCAGCTTCGCACACTTGTTTGAAGGAACATAGAGGTGGACCATATGACATAACATTATGACCTAAATATGAAATTCAGTGACAGTCGTGTCTGTGCCCAACATATGGTAAGTGGTACAGAAGTCAGGATCACTCTTGTAGAGTTGGGTCCACTCATATGCCTCATGGCCATAGGAGTGGAGCACCATGATTAAGGCTGCAACTAGAGGTCGAATGAGGCAGTCAGGGACACGATTGGTGCTCCCTATCGTATATTGAATGTTGAGATGGAATTGCTACAAATATGTGTACCACTTTGGATGGCGGTTATTCTACAATTTTCCTTGTGTCTACATGAACTGCAGAGGCTTGTGATCAGTGTGGATGAATGTCTCCTTCTCGAGAATGTAGTGCTTCCATTATCAACGGTCTTGTACAATGGAATACATTTATTTGTCATAGGTGGGGTAATTATAGATGACATTTGATAGTGTCTCACTATGATATTCCACTGGATGATCATGCTGAGTGAGAACTGTGCCAATGAAATAGTATGAGGCATTAGTCTCACTCTCAAAAGGTTGTTGTAGATTAGGTAAGGAGAGTACTAGAGCTGAGCACACATGATTTTTAATATCATCAAACACTTACAATTGTGACTTACCCCACACAAGACTTTCCTTTCCACCACCCTTTTTCACTTGGCTGAGGGCCCATGCAATATGGGAGAATCCCAACACGAACCTGCGATAGAAGTTGGAAAGTCCTAAGAAACTTCAAAGATTGGTTAGTGTGGATAGGTTTTTCCAGTCATGAATGACTTGGATCTTGGCTAGATCCACGTGCATACCATGCTCATAAACAATGTAGCCTAGGTATTGGACCTTGTTCATGCTGAAAGAGAAATTTTCCAAGCTAATATATGGCTTGTGTTGTCACAAAGTGTGAAGGACTTGTTGAATATGCTACAAGTGTTCTGCCCAATTCTTGTTGAAGATAAGGATATCATCTATATATACCATGACACAATAATTGATGAAAGGATGCAATATATCATCCATCAATATCATGAAAGTTATTGGAGCATTTTTCAAACCATATGGAATTAATAGCCATTCAAAAAGACCTTCTTTGGACTTGAAATCATTCTTCCATACATTAGGTTTTTCTATTGGGACCTGGTGGTAGCCATACTTCAGGTCAATCTTACTCAAAAACTTGGCTCCCTTGAGTTGGTCAAGAAGTCATCAATTTGAGGAATTGGGTATCAGTTCCTGACTATGATTTTCCTTAGGAACCTGTAATCAATGCATAGTCGCAAAGTCCCATATTTATTCTGGACAAGTACAATTGGGATCTTGTAGGGTGAGGATTTGGGTCATATGTGCACCTTTTTAAGCAACTCTTGGATATTTTTCTTGATTTCCTCATTTTCCATCACAAAGTGGTGATATACTGACCCATTGGGTAGAGGTGCATCAGGGGGTTACATAAATTTAATTCTTGACTTGAAAGTGTAGTGGTACCCTGATGGGTTAGGGTAGGATGTCTTTGTATTATTCCATGATATTTTCCACCTACTTATGCTGTGTGGAGAGGCCCTATGTAAAGGCCATGGATTTGGATGTGACCTTCTATTCACTTTGAGAGTGAATAATGAAGAATACAAATTTCTTGGTCTGGGAAATTACCTTTCTTCATTGCTTAAAAGAGCTCAAAGAAATGGACATAGGCAGATCTACCTCTGGTATCATGTAAAATTGTCTACCCAAAGTAAAAATAAAATTGTGAGGTATAGACTCATATACATGATGTCATTTCAAAAAGTATGGTTTTCCTAAAAGAACATCACAAACTCCAAGGGGGGAAATATCACATAATACCTCATCCTTGGAGGGCTTGATGTCATAGAGAAGATGTAACTGTTGGTTGATGTAGAGATCTCTTCCTTGGCAGAGACACCCGATGGTGTAGGGATGTGGGTGTGGTGTCGTTGGTAGGTTCAACTTATTGACGATCTCTATTGAGATCACTTTATTTTGAATTCCACTATAGACAATGAAATGAAGTTGATCACCCTTCACCCACATCTGTGAGTGAAAAAGGAGTTCAACTTCCTCTAATTCTTCTGGTTCACTTGGTTATACCTTGGTGGTAACGACAGTTGGACTGGGTTCTGCATCAATGATTTGATTCCCCTTGTCTAGATTTGATTTAGAGTCAGAACTTTCCTTTGACTCTCATGATTTCATCTCAGCCACCAATGACTTCTTTGAGCAACATTCATCGATGTTATGCGATGGGATTTTATGGAACTCACACTACTTCCCAATGTATTTATTCATCTTCTCATTACCCTTATTTGTTTGTGGATTGGGATAGTTGTACCAAGGGGGTACATCCTTTCTCTGTCCTTTTTTATGTGGGTTGGGGATGCCTTTTCTCTACTTCTGCTATGATTATTTTTCAGATCCAAACTCTCTCTTCTACTGTTTAAATTTCTTCTCGATTTTGACAACATATTGATAAGTCATGCTCACTTATGAGATGTACAAAAACTCTAGTTTTGTTTGGATGTATCTATGCAGACAATCGCGGTACTTGAACAACATATTGTGTTTGAGGTATTTGATACCTAAATTCATGTGCAAATTATGGAAGATATTTGTGAACTATGGTACTATCTGGTCCCTTTATTGTCCTACTCTGGTACATTTCATATACCGGTCATTGTAGCTTCCAAAATAGTAGTATTTTTCCTTAATAACATGCCTAAAAGAATCCCAAGTGGGTGCGACCGATAATATTGCATATTCCTCAGTGTCATTTTTCTCAAAGTAAGTCTCCCACCAATCCTTGACATGGGGGACAACCTTAAGAAGTGCAAAGGTAATTGTTTCTCTATTGGAAAAATTATGGAGAGAAAAATACCCGTCTAGAAGATTCAACCATTTATTTACAACATCCGCATCTATTTGTCATTCAAATAAGGGGATATAAAAATTGACTTGTACCTTGAAGGGGGAGGAGCCTCCAAAGTGGCCTCTTGATGAATATGCATTGCCTGTTGGTAGCCTGCAAAGGATCTATGCAAATTTAGCCATCATCTCATTCCTTTGTCACACAAGGGATTCCTCGAGAAACAATTTAAAATGATCTCTTTCTCCATCATCTCTCTTTTCTTCCGCTATGGGAGGTCTTCGTGATTGGTGGGGATGGTCTTGAAAGTGATCAAATACTTGGAGTCCCAACTCCTTGTACCCTAACCTTGTTGGGGACATGTACAAAGAAACAAATAAACATAAGACCGCTCTGATACCAATGATCTAGGTTTATAAATGGAAAGAAATGAAATACAAACTTATGGAAAATAATACACATAGATATAGTAAAACTTGACTTCTATTAACGAAGAGAACCTATTGAAACTATAAAAATGTAGACTAAAACAAACTTTCTCAAATGGTAACAAATTATCTATGAGAAGAGATGTGATAGCTACGCTCATTCAAAATAAGATGAGTAAAATGAGGATCCAAACGAATTTTTAACATAAAACATAAATTAGAAACCCTAAACATCCAAAACCTTAACCTTGGGAGATGAAATTCCAAAAGGTTTGCAGGCCTCAATGGGGGTAGTTGATACATCAACTACCCAATGGTGTAACTTTTGTATACAATCTCTGTTTGGTGTGCTCGATACACCATTGGAAAGGTATAATTGAGGTAAAATTATTATTTTTAGCCTATCATCTCTCTCTAGCTACATGTTAGGCGCTTCTGAGTGCAAAAAATGTTTTTTAGGACCTCAAAATGGCCTCGAAAGTTTGGGACCTGAAAAATGTAAAAAAACTGCCAAAATGGAAATTTTTCTTTGAGCTAGTGGAATAGGTGGGTGACCACTGATATCCACCTAGATAATTTTGATTATAAAATAAAAAGTGAAGGGGGCTTGTTTTGTCCTCAACAAATGGAGACACACTAGAAGAACCAATTATCTCTGCCAATAGAATTCTAGGTCCTTTACTTTAGATCTAAATTTTAAAGATAAGTTCAACAAACGGCAAAAAAAATTCCAATAATCATGGGTACCACAATGATGCCAAATTTCTAAAATATATAACCCAATATTTCTATTACTTGTAATTTAACATAACTTTTTCAAAGAGCCAAATAGTGAGGTAAATTTTTTTATTGGCTGCACACTTCATATTGGTTTTGGTTTGACCATGGATTTTCACTTTTTAGAACAAGCACACATCTACATAAGTTTGTTCCTCATCTCTCTTTTCCTATCATTTCTTTGTTTCTAGTGAGTTTCCATATCCCCAACAAAGTTGTTTAAATACCATACAAGCATGGCCCCACTACTAGCAGGAGTTGATAGCCCTGACAAGTTTTCTTGTACTTACCACACTATTAATAATTCTTGCAAGTTCCTTGTTGTTTCAAAATATTCTCACCCTTATAGATTTTAGATATAGATATGCATATGCACATAGGGTGTGAAGGAAGTGGGGTGATAGGAGATTTTATTTGATTTACCGAGTAGATGTTATGCATTTTATTTTAACCCAAAGGTCTCCCCCAAAACCATCATAGTATTGGACATTTTATTAATATGAAGTGAATGAATATCAAAGAAGAAGGTAGATAGACACTTTCCTATACTTATGGATTATCATGGTATGCTTAATAGGAACATGTTTTCCACCACAACTATTAGTCCATACCTACAACTAACAATTTCATGAATACACATTCAGATAGAGAAACATAGGCATATCATGACTTGTAAAAATTTATTTAGTGTGTGACTAGAATTGGATCAACCCCTCACTTAAATTTTTAAAGAGTAACCCTCGAGTCAGACTGAGAAGTCAAATCCCCTCAAGGAACATACCAAAATTCAACTTAAAATATGGAAGCACTCTATACAAGTTGAAAGACATACTGAAATCAAAAGTGAATTCTTGAAAGGGAAACTAAACAAAATAGAGTCAAAATCTAAAATGTTAGTCATCAAGAAAGAATAAAAACTAGCTGAAAGATAAGAAGAGAACCCAACAACAAGTAATCAATCCGGTACAAAAACAACAAGGAAAGTGTTTTCAATGAAAGCGTGAATAGTAAGCCAAGGGAAATAACTAATCGATAAATGTTAACCATTCAATATCAACCCCAATGAAAAGATTCCTATATTTTCTGATATGAAATGAATAACAAACCCAATTACGAGAATTGATGATTTATTGAAAAATATTTGCAAAACAATTCTCCAACCCAATTGTCACATACAAATTTTATTTCATTTAGCACAAGTAAACAAGCTTTTGAGAATCGATATAAATGTTTGAATGGAATTTAGTCAAAACATATTTTCAAAATCCCATAAAAAACTAATAAGATATTAAGACTTATTGACATAAGCAAGTCCTTTGTGCTCTATAAAATAATCGATTTTTTAACAATGATAAATATATTTCATATTTCTCACCAAAGCACCAATTCCTCTTTTCCATAAAATATATTAATAATACCAAAGATTTAGATAATTCAATATGATAATGAGAAGAAGAGATATTACAACTATGTAGGTCATAAAAATCATCATAAGAAGGACTTCAAATATCGACTAGATCAAAAATAAAAAAATATGTGAATACATCAATGAGACAAAATATATTTCTGATCAGCTATTGATTCATTGACAATCTTGGTTTATTAAATTTTTTTGGCAAAGGAATCTGAGCAATCAAGTTTAGATTAAAACTTCCCTAAATTTCTTTCATTAAAGAGAAATTGTTTTGAGCTATTGGTCACCCAAGCCATTTCCCAACCTGTATATTAAAAGAGAAAGGTGTGATCCACTACTAGATGGTTTGGTTAGAACTCTTCCTCTAAATGACTGACTTATTGAAATGAAATTAAACTAAAAAGAAAGGTAAAGATCAAAATTAAACTAATCTTAGGAAAAGCATGCTAAGCTAATGTAAACTTAAACTAAGTGGGTTGTCATAAAACTTATGTAAATTCCAATATTGACATCAAGTATTCATTTGTTATTCATTTAGTCAAATAACATATCCTTCTTCCTGTTGGAACATCAAGCATTGATGGTTAATCACACATCTTCTAGGTTCAGTCGGTCCAGTAGTCAATGTGATTATTGATCGTACAATTGACCAATAATCAAATATAGTTGGGAAGTGGATTGAACAACCTAAAATTGACCATGAGTTGGATGGATAATTGATCGGGTCGAGTCCCATCAAGTCGACTTGACAGAGTGGATTTTTTGGAATCAACTCTAACCACTGATGATTGTATGTCGACAATATCTTCTGGATTCTATGAGAGTCGATTATATATTGAGCCTATAAAATAAGACCCCTTGGGTCATTATCACATGCTAAAAAAATATGAAGTGATTTCCTATTATACAATAGATCATGAAAATCAAGATGTGCAATATGCATTGTGATGTTCTAATCATAGTACTCTGCACTTAAGTGTTGTAACTGTGTCTTTAGATGCCACCTCTATTGTTTGAAATTGGTTGCCCCTCTTTAGTTGTTCACAATACTATGTTGTTTGTTTCATATTGCATTCCATTTCATTTCCCAACATGGTATCAGAGCCAATGGTTTGAAAACCTCGACCTGTTTTTATACAAACCTTGTTGAGTCAGATTTGCTGTGTGATTGAATCTAGGATGGTGCTTTGCTTATTGGAACTTATTGAAAAAAATCTATGTAGTGTATACATTAAATATGGATTCAAAGATCGATCCTATTATTCTGAATGGATCAAATTATGTAGTATGGGCTTCAGAAATGGAAACTTTGTTGAAAAGTAAGGGATTGTGGAAGTATACCAAGGTCATGATCCAAGATCCTACAGATTCTTCGACAAAATTTTCCATTCATGGAAAGAAGGATGAGGATGTGGGGGTCATCATGACCTACATCTCAGAAGAAATCCTTTTTCATCTCAGTGGACTTGATTGTATGCATATTTTCTGGAAGAATATGAAGACCTTGTTCAAATGAGTCAATGAAAGCCATGTCATGTTGTTGGAAAAAGACTTTATCTCTCTTGATCCTCATTCCTTTAAAATAATGGAGGACTATTTAGTGCGTGTTAAATAATTCCAGTTGAAGTTAAGTGAACATGGAGAAAACTAAAAGAAGAAGGATGGAAAACTCATTGAGTTGGTCCTGATAAATTTGAGAACACCATTTGATGTGTTCGTATTGACCTTTTGCACCAAATGGCACACACACAAGAAATATGGTAAGGAATACTCTGATTTTTTTTGTGAAATTTTGGTTACTGATCAACATAGATTTCTTGAAGAAGGAAATCTTGGTGGTAAGCACCAAGCCCACTTGCTCAAGGGTATGGGAAAGATGAATTCTAGGAATAGAGTGCAAACTAATGCTTCTGCATAGAAATTTGCATATACTGATTAGGGACCCCATAGATAACCACAATGAAATCAAAAGAAGAAAACATGTTAGTACTGTGGGAAGACTAGACATGTCAAGAAGAAATGATTCAATAATCAAGATGATTTAGAGGATAAGGTTAAGAGGCTTGAAGGAGACGTGTCGATTGTTCACCGACCCACTAATAATTTTACCTTCCATGTCGGGACTTCTCAGGCCTTGATGTCTCATACTATGCAACATGAATGGGTTGTCGACTCTGGGTGCACTCATCACATGGAAAAAGATGCCACTTTATTTAGGAGAATGAATAAAGATTAAGAAAGTAGAATCTATGTTGTTGATGATTTTTCTTTGAATGTTGCTAGTCAAGGTGATGTAGCTTGTCAACATGGTAAAATTGTTAATGTCTATCATGTACCAAACCTCAGTGCCAATCTATTTCTATTTCTTAGTTGACTCAGACTTGTAATATTGTGGAATTCTGGCTAGATTGGTTCTATGTTAAAGATTTGAAGAAAGGGAATTCAACTGTCATTGGTGATATTATGGACCTGACGGACAACTTGTACAAGTTCCGTGACTCGATGTGACCTAAATCTAAACCGATTTCACTTAATTCTCACACTAATGAGAGAAGTTGAAATTGGCATGAACGAATTGGACATTTAAATTTTCGAAGTCTGCATGCACTGCCAACTCAGAACATGGTTGTTGGTTTACCGAAGGTGTTTCCCCTTGAAGGTGTATGTAAAGGTTGCATACTTGGGAATCGCCATCACGCTCCTTTTGACTATGGAAAATTGTGGTGAGCACATAACCTACTGGAACTAGTTTGCAATGATGTTTGTTCTATCAACTTTCCTTCATTGGTAGGTGCAAGGTGCATTTGGAATTTCATTGATGATTTATCTTGTTTCACATGGGTCTTTTTCCTGAATAATAAAAATATTATCTTTGAGAAGTTCAAAGAATTTCAGGCCTTTGTTGAAAATAAATGTTGTCAACCCATTAAGTGCTTGAGATTAGACAATGGTGGTGAGTATGTAAATAGTGTTACAAAAATGAGACTGTGGAGCAATAAAATAAAATAAATGCAGAAACAAAACACAAAAGATACTGAATACAATAGATACATAGATTTACGTGGTTCACCCAGTGTGGGGTAAATCCACCAAAGATATTTCCAGGTCCTTCCTTTATTATTATCCAACATATGAAGGGATACAATCTACAACAGACCCGCTGTAACTTCCTCTTCTTTCTCTCATAGTCTCTAATCTCATAATACAATATTCACTATCATACATAGCCACAATACATTTCCCTCATAACAGAGGGTTGCCTTCTAGGGAAAAAAACCCTAACATAATTTCTACCGTTAGATCTGTGACCTTATAATGAACGATCTAGATTTATAATGAAATTACAATATACATTTACAAGGAAATTTTTCCTTCATGGGCTTCATCCCCAAACCCTCATTAGGGGACGCTTCCCCCAAACCCCCTAGAGGGGGTAACCCCCCTCTACACTCCCCCACGTGGAAGAGTGTACATACTTTTGGGGTGTAAAGTCTTCATGGGGTATAAATAAGACTGAAATCAAAAGACCTCTGAATCAGGGAGATAATTAGGCTCCACAACCAACAAATAGATCCTTTGAAGAATACCTACTTCGATCTAGTATTGAATGGTAGAGGTCAGTGTTGGGTTCATATTTTGACTGTTTTATTGCGAGGATTGAATCCCTTTTGCACTGATATTATATATGCTATTAGCCATTTTGAAAGAGTTTTCAAAGGTTTTTATATTGATTCATCGTGGATTCATATCATGTATGTGTAATTGATGTTTTACAATGATTTTGAGCTCAATTCAGTTTATTTTGATGTTTACAAGGATTTAATGTTGAACAACTGAGAGGGGGGGGTGAATCAGTTTTTACCGTGCTTAAACAATTATGCTTCTTTTAAAATATTTACAAGGCAGTCAATGATGATCACAATAATGTAGGGAAATGAACAATGGTACATTCAACATCAGTCACATATATGAGAAACACAGAGACAGATATTTCCCAAGGAAACCCATACAGGGTAAAAACCTCTTCTTCTTTATTTCTTCTTTATATGATAAGTATTATTTACATTCTTTACATTATCATACATTTGAACACCAACTCATTGTGAGGCTACAACCTCTGTTTTGCAAGCTGCAACTTGCTGAGAACACCAACTCTCTGTTTTTCTCTAACACCCACTAGAAGGAAGAACCAACTCCCTGGTTTTTCTAGCACAAACTATAAGGAAGCACCAACTCCCTGGTTTCTCTAGCACCAACTAGAAGGAAGCACCAACTCCATGTGTTCAAGCCCCCACTTGAACCTCTGAGGACACTAGTCCTCTCTAGCACCTCCCAACCTCCCTGGATTATGAATATGTAATACTGAAACCTATTACAGTGATATAGTGTTCAATAACAGCTTACTAGTCTCATCATTGTTCTGCAAGATTTTGCTACTCAGACTTCCTCGCTGTCTTCCAGCATGCATCCGCTGCCCATTCTGTTCTTTTGCTTTTATGCTCTATGCACCATGTCCATTCACTGCAAAGTTCTTCTTCTGTTCTTTTCAGTTGCTGCACTATGATCCTTCTTCATGCATGAATCACCTTCAACAACATCCACAACAATCCCAGCAACAACCGCAACCCCATCTCATCTCTGTACAATGTATTTATAGCTTTTGTGCACCTTGTGCATGCAATGCGCGCAATACCTCTCCATACTCACACCGCACCGATATCCTCCACAACTAGAGTGCTCTGTCTGATCATCATCGTGACTCTTCAGCTTCTCTGGCCGTTTTTCCACTCATTCAGCATCACTGTATGTTATGCTGAGATTCCTCAACCTCTTTGGTAGTTGAGACTCTTCGTCTTCTCTGTGATAGTCGAGCTTACCTTCTCTGTTCCAGTTACAAGCTTCAATGCTCATCCAGTTGTCAATCACGTCCACGAGCATCTTCATCCCTCTTGAAGATTCCTAGAGACTCTTCATATCCTCTGTCAATCACCCTGAAGTGTCTTCGAGTCCTCTGGCAGACACCATCAGTGGTTTTGGTAGTTATACTATGATGTGTAACAGTAGCCCTCCGATCTCCTTCAGTTTCATCTGCACCGTTGGATTAACTGTGATTTATGCATTTTGCACTTGCGTAATTCAAAGATTCTATGATGAGACATCTTGAATCTTCATGTTGCGAGCTCCAAAAAGGAGCTTGACTGCTGTAGCTCCCTCCTCTATGTGACCACAGGCGGTGACCACCGGTTATAGCAATGTTTCACCTTTTTGGTATTTCATCATTCGTATGATCCCGTGTTTTGACACTCCTAGATGCGATCCATGAAATTCATAGGCAGAGCTTATCTGCACTAGGTCCTTTCCTCCATGTGACCACACACGGTGACCACCGTCTGCGCTATAAGGCTCTGCAAACTTATGGTCTTCATTGACCCTGATCAACGGTCCACAATCTCAATGAATCAATGGTCTAGATATTTTTGCGATCTCGCATCTCGCTGTTCCTTAAATGGAGGATCTCGTCACTCCAAGTCACGATACACGAAGCTCCGATATGGAGCTTAGATCAATAGTCTAGAACTCTTGGTGATCTAACGGTCCATATCTTATCGTGAATTCGCATCTCGCGATTCCTTCGATGGAGGTCCTTGTCACTCCAAGTTGCAATAGGAGAAACTCCAAAATGAATCTTAAATCAACGGTCCACGATCACACCTTGATCTGACAACTGCAATTAAATTGCGATTTCGCATATTGCAATTTCAATGGTCATATTTCTTGCCTCTCCAAGTCGCAAGTCGCAAAACTCTGAAATGGAGTCTCAGATCAACAGTCCCGATCAACACTTGATCTGACGGTCATCGGGAATTGTAAATGGGATCCAACAATCATAATTGCTACTTCTCCTCCCAAGCTTACTTTGTTCCACTTACTCTGATCTTTCCATCGTTGATCTTTGCCATCGTTGATATTTTCCATCACTGATCTTTGTCATCGCTAATCTTTGCCATCGCTGATCTTTGTCATCGCTGATCTTTGCAATCACTGATCTTTGTCATCGCTAATCTTTTCCATCGCTGATATTTTTCATCACTGATCTTTTCCATTGTTGTTATTGCCATCAATGACAAGCTTACTCCCAACTGTAAACCTTCCAATAATCTCCCCCTTTGGCATTGATGGCAACAAAGGGAACCCTATTCTTTTCTCCCCCTTTGACATCAATGTCAAAGAAAACACACTCCCCCTGAGCTGTTGCATTAATTTTAGGAGGTATCAGATATGAAACCAATACAGGACTCCCCCTAACAGGACAGACTCTCTTAGATGTGAGATGGGATGACACCCAACTTCTGTCTGAGATATTCAAATGGTGTCTTTGCTAGATGTTTAGTAAAGATGTCTGCAATTTGTTCTGTAGTGGGAATGTAATTGACCTGAACAATCTGATTGGTGACCTGCTCTCTCAGAAAATGATATTTTATGGGAATATGCTTGGTCTTGGAGTGGAATATAGGATTTTTAGACACACTGATGGTACTAGTGTTATCACAATGAATTGGGATCGGTGCAGTGTATTTTACCTCCAAATCTGCAAGTGTCTGAATCATCCATAATACCCGAGTGCAACAGGTAGCAGAAACAATGTACTCTTCCTCTGTGGTTGATAAAGAAATGGAACCTTGCCTTTTACTAAGCCAGGATACTAAGGAGTCACCCAGGAAGAATGCTCCTCCATTGGTGCTTTTTCTCTCATCAACACAGTTTGCCCAATCCTCATCTGAATAAGCAGTCAGCTGAAGATTTTGATTTCTGGGATACCATAAACCATAAGTCATTGTATCTTTCAAATACCTGAATATCCTTTTGACAACTTGCAAATGACTCTGTTTAGGTGCAGCCTGATATCTTCCTACCATTCCTACAACATACATTATGTTTGGGCGAGATGATGTGATGTACAATAGGCTTCCTATCATTGATCGATATGAGCTTTGATCAACATCAAGTGAATCATCATCCTTGCTTAATTTACATCCAATTACCATAGGTGTATCCACAGGTTTAGAATCTTCCATTTGAAATCTTTTCAGCATTTCTCTTAGATATTTTTCTCAAGAAATGAACATCCCTTCGCGCCTCTGAGTAATTTGTAGACCAAGAAAAAATGACAGTTCTCCTATCATAGAAATTTCAAATTCAGACTCCATGGTAGAAGCAAACCATTGTACCAATGAATCCTTATTACATCCAAAGATGATGTCATCTACATAGACCAGTATGATGAGAAAATTATTATCCTCTGTTTTAATATACACATTGCTGTCAGCTGTTCCTCTCTTGAACCCTTTTTCTTTGAGATACGTATCCAGTTTGTGATACCAGAATCAAGGGGCATGTTTTAAACCATATAAAGCTTTCTTCAGCTTGCATACTAAGTCAGGGTTGTCATATAGTTTGAAATCCTCTGGTTGTTACATATAGACTTCTTCACTTAAATCTCCATTTAGAAAGGCTAACTTGACATCCATTTGGTAGACTTTAAACCTTTTATGACAAGCATAGGCAAGGAACATTCTGATAGCTTCTAATCTTGCTACGGGCGCAAATGTTTCACCAAAATCTAGTCCTTCTATCTGAGCATAGCCTTTACAAACTAACCTAACCTTGCTTTGTTCCTGATAACTTGTCCTTGCTCATTCAATTTAATCTTAAAGATCCATTTGGAGCCAATGACGTTTTTACCTTCAGGTCTTTGAACCATCTCCCATGTCTTGTTTTTCTCAATCTGATCAAGTTCATCATTCATTGCTTTAACCCAGTGATCATCTTTGCTGGCTTCATTGAAATTCTTGGGTTCCATCATGGATATGAGAGCTATATGAGATTGTTTGGTGGTTTTGATTAGATTTGTCCTGGTTTGTACACCTTTGTCTTTTTCTCCAATTATCTGACTTGCAGGATGATTCTTTTGAATGATTCTAGAGGAGGAATTTGTAGTTGACTTTTGATTTGAGTCTGTCTGAGTGTTTGAGTCTTCATCTGATTCAGAGTCTTCATTTTCTAATTCTTGGACCTATTCATCTTCAACTTTAGACGTGTCTTCTGTAGAAGACTCATTACTGTATACCTCTCTTGCTGGTATTCCTTCATCAATTTTTACATCAATACAGTCAACCATTTTATGCAGCCTCTTATTATAGCATCTATATCCTTTACTATTTGTAGCATAACCTAAGAATATACCTTCATCAGCCCTGTCATCATATTTTCCGAGGTTCTCATCATTATTCATTATGTAGCATTTACTCCCAAAGACTTTGAAGTGTTTGATTGAGGCAGGTCTTCCAAACCATAATTCATAAGGTGTCTTGTCACTTTGTGTTCTAAGGTGGGCTTTGTTAAGCACATGGATTGCTGTGTGTATTGCTTCTACCTAGTAGGTTTGACCAATGTTCTTCTCATTCATCATTGACCTGGCCATTTCCTACATTGTTCTGTTTTGCCTCTCAACAACTCCATTTTGTTGTGGAGTTCTTGGGATTGTGTACTCTCTCTTGATCCCATGTTCATCGCATAATTCCTTGAAGTCTCTTGACATAAACTCTCCTCCCCGATCTGATCTTACTGCCTTTAACCTCTTGTATGTTTGAGTCTCTATTAAAGCCTTAAATATTTTAAACTTCTCAAATGCTTCAACTTTTTCTTTGAGAAAGGCAACCCAAGTAAGTCTAGAGTAATCATTGATAATTAGCATGAAGTAGTTTTCTTTCTCTGTGCCTTCCTATCTTGATGGTCCACATAAATCCATATGAACTAGTTGGAGTGGTTTCTCTGTTGAAGTAAAGCTCTTGGACTTAAACTATGTCCTATTTTGGTTCCCTACTTGACAGGGTTTACACATTGAATCTTGGGGCTTTGATATTCTTGGAAGATCTTTTATTGCCTTGAGGTTTTTGAGTTTGATTAAGTGGTCAAAGTTTAGATGTACAAGTCTCCTATGCCATAACCAACTTTCATCATGTTTGCTTAGATGACATTCTTCTCTATTTTCTTTCAGCACATATACATTATTTTCTGTCCTTATGACTTTGGCCACCACTTGTCCTGAGTTAACAGACTTTATCTTGCAGTCCTTGGATGTGAACAACACTTCGCATCCTCTGTCACACATTTGACTTACATTGAGCAGATTATGTTTCAGCCCATCCACAAGTAGAACATCTTTGGATTTTCCTTTTCCATTACTTAAGCTCACCATCCCTTTGCCCTTTATTTTCCCTGGAGCATCATTTCCAAAGGTTACATTTCCTGATTTGCTTTCACTTAGAGATAGAAACTTGCCTTTGTCTCCCATCATGTATTTGGAGCATCCACTGTCTATATACCAAGGGTTCGTTTTTCTTTGAGTGGACAACACTAATCCACACTTGTCACTTTCCTTCTTCTTCCAAAACTTGACATTTTCAGCAGGATATTTCGAATCTAGTTCATATTCCCTTAAACGACAGTCAATAGATTTGTGTCCATAGTTATGATAGATGTAGCATTCAATCTCATTGTACACTAGGTCAAAATTATTGGTGCAACATTGTCTACTCATTAACTGTTGATTATTTCTTGACCTCTTTAGTTGCATGTCCCTAGACTTAATTTGGCAGTTGGCAATCAATGAAGGTTTGTTACTTGGCTGCATCATTCTTTGTTGTGGCATGTATTTATTCCTTTGAAATATTAATTGCTCATGTCTAAGTCTTAAGGAACAATTTACAGCTTTGTGACCAAAGTTAGCACAACAGAAACAATAGCCATAGAAGAATTCTTTGTACCTGGAAAATGGTTGTCTTCTTTGAGCAAATCGATTTCTTCCAGACTGATGACGTCATTCAACAGTGAGCACATTACTTCTTTGTTCTACATATTCAGATCTGGCATCTTTTTCCTTACTTGACCTGGGCGACTAATTGTCTTCCTTTGTTTCTGCAGGATTGTTATTGTCATTAGTTGTACTTTTGACAAACTTGGTGAGTTCTTCATTTCCTGGCTTACCACTGCTTGATCCCTCTTCATACCCCAAGCCAGTTTTCAGCTTTGGATTCCTTTGCTGATTCAGAATGGTGGCCAATCCTTCTGAGGCTTTGATACTTGATAGATTTTGATTATACAAGGCTTGAAACTTATCCATTTCTTTCCTCATTTTCACTACTTATTGTTCTAATGCTTCACATCTTGCCTTCTTTTCTGATAGTTGCTGTTTCAGAATCTCTTTGATTTTCTTTGCCTCTTCCAATTCTACTTTAGTAGGACAAGGTCTTCATTAGGTTCTTTACTGTCTTTCTTGAACTGTATCAACAATTGTCTTTGCTTTCTGTTCTTGATTCTTAGTCTGTCAATCTCTTCCAGTGCACTGATCAATTCTCCTTCCATGTCAACCACAACTTCTTCTTCATCACTTCCTGTGCTTTTATTATCATAATCCTCTTTGGCCATAAGTGTGAAGTCATTTAGTTTATCTTCAATATAGGAGTCATTTTCTTCATCATCTGAAGGATCATCATCATTGTTTATGCACAGGCTTTTCTTCTTAAAGCTTTTCTCTTTAAAGAAATTTCTGTGTTTGTACTTCTCCTCATCATCACATGTCTAATCCTTTCCTTTGTGGGGACATTTATTTGCAAAATGACCTATCCTACCACAGTTGAAACATTTGAAAGGCAGTTTACCTTTGTATTTTCCTGATCCCTTCTTCAGTCTCTTCACAAATTTTGCTTCAATCCTCATTCTTGTCTGATGGGGCTCACAATCCTCATTCTTGTCTGCTTTAAATGATGCTTCTCTAGAGGTAGGTTTATCTTTAACTATTCTCATTTCATATGCAGTCAATGTTCCTAGCAGTTGATCAAACCCCAAGGTTTTTAGATCATTAAGTTATTCTATAGCAGAGACCTTCGGGTTGAACCTATCTGGGAGAGATCTCAAGAATTTCTGAACTTAAGAAGGTTCATCAATTGTTTCACCAAGTGCCTTCATTGCATTTACCATTTCTTCTATTCTTAGAAATCATTTTCCAATAGTTTCATCTTCCTTCATCTTCAGCTGTTCAAATTGTATTCTGTAGGTTTGAAGCTTTGCATCCTTTACTTTCTCATTACCCTCATAGCTGCTAATGAGTTTGTCCCACATTTCTTTGGCAGTTCCTAGGTGCATAAATTTTACGAATTCTACTTCTCCAAGCCCACTCAAGATAGCATTCATATCCTTAGCATTGAAGATAAATTCTAGTTTGCCATCCTTATTAGCTAGCACAACTGGATTTACATAACCGGTATCTACCTAATCTAAAAATGAAGAAGACTTGAAAAAACTTGAATAATTATTGCAAGTGAAATGTTATGTGTTTAAAGCAACAGGATCAATTTGCAACACATAAATTTAGGATTACTCATGCAAAATACACATAGACAAAAACGTAAAAATTGAACATAAACACATGTGCACAACAATTGATAAAGGAGTTCACCCCTCTTCTGGGCTACATCTCCTGGTCCAGCTTCCAATGGATCATTATTATTAATTGCTCAAAAATTGCTCAAAAACATGTCTTAAAATGCTCAAAGTGACAAACTGACTGCTCCAATGGCTTCCTAGCATCCCAAAACCCCTGTCTGGGCTCTTTCGGCACCTCAATCGGTCGAAAAATGAAGAAGTTAGACCTCCTGGAAGTCTCCCTCTTCAAGCTTGCTGTCTTTGGTTCTACAATTCGCACTCCCCCTTGAGTGAACCTAGATCACGCGCTCTTTTAAGCGTAAAAACCCAGCACCGGGCGCAACTGCGCCAACGGTGCAAACCGTAGGAAGGTTAAGGCGCCTCTAGCCCCTAACCGCCTCGGCACCTGGGCATATGGCCATGTGACCTCGCACTGGGAAAAATGGTGGTTAAACTGTTTGAAAACCATGCAATTTCCATTGGGACCCCGCGCCAACATTTAACACACGGGTCGTGGTTTCAAACCCCACGCATACACATAATATATATATATATATATAAAATACATTGCAATGCAATGTATTGCAATACAATGTAATACAATAAAATGCGCGCGCGCCAAAACATTCGGGCCAATACATATATGTTTGGGTCATATGTAATATAATGCATCCATGGGTCGGGGCTAAGCCCTAGCCCGACCCCCCTTTCCTTCCAAACATAAATCAACCTTAAATATATGTTTTATGACATGGTAAACAAGGAGAAAATGGTGGTACTTTGGTTAGCGTAGAGTTATGAAGTCGTTAGTGTGGGGGGAGGTCCAGGGGTCGAACCTCACAGACTCCCAATACAATTTTATATAACCAGTTAAACAATAATGAGGGGGACATGTGGCACCCATGGATTGGGCCACGTGTCCTCATATTACTTGCCACTAATCGGACACGTGTCACCATCCAAGACGCCAGCAACCAACCAATAAAAAATTTCCACGTCATCACCGTACGACCTGTATAGTCCTGCCACATCACCATACAGACTGTACGGACTGTATGGACAGGTATAGTCAGCGTCCAAAAATTTTGCCTGTTTGGCTTGGCGGACAGATCGTGATATCTTCTCCATACGGACTCCGTTTGAGAAAGTAAATATACCAACAGAATCAGGAAGATGAGACAGATGCAATGGCACTATTTTCATCGCATTCCGAGCACTTTGAAAATTGAGCAAAATTTGATCCCCTGATCACACCTCCCCATNNTGAAAATTGAGCAAAATTTGATCCCCTGATCACACCTCCCCATTAGGAAGATTTTGGACCTCCAAAAGACTATCTCAGTCTATGTGAATATGAGGGTATAGTTCCCTCACCCTTCCAACCTCAATCCACTTGGACTTGCTTGGATTTGTCCCTTTAAGACCAACTCGCAAATACTCCACATTTCCCCGCTTCGAAGTTTGCATTCTCCTGTCAAGTATGGTGTCTTCCTGCAGTTCTGTTAGATACTCTGGAGAAAAATCATCAATGGAAGGAATCTGAACATGCTCTCCTTGATCATCAATCAATGGAGGCTCATACAACTTCAAATTATCAACATTAACAACTGCATACATCTGCATATACGGAGGCAAATCTAAACGAAAAGCATTGTTACCAATCTTGTCGACAATTTTGAAGGGACCATATCGAATTGGTTTCAACTTTTTACCTTCTCCTTTAAGCCTCTCCTTGCTAATGTAAAGCCACACTTCATCACCAACTTCAAAACTGTGATCAACACGATGCTTGTCATGTCTCGCTTTGTACTTGGCCTGACTCTTTTCCAACTATTCTTGCACCACCTGATGTATCGACTAAATTTGTTCAATGAACTTCTCTGCCCGATCAATATCATATTTCCCATCAACAACAATATCTTTCCCAAAGATGAAATCTAAAGGTGACTTGGGCAAATAGCCAAAACATGTCTCAAATGGCGATGTTTGAGTCGATGAGTGCTTGGCTCGATTGTACGCATGTTGAACGTAGTGTAAATGTTCATCCCAAAGCTTAGGATGCTTGCTACAATAAGCATGAAGAAGATGTACCACTGTATGATTCACCACCTCTGTCTGACCATCTGTCTACAGATGAAAAACTGTGCTCTTTTTAAGTTTGGTGTCCATGAGTGCCCACAAACTTGACCAAAAACTTCCAACAAATTGAGAATCTCGATCAGAAATAATGGACTTGGGAAAACCAAAATGCACCCAAACATTTTGAAAGAACAACTGTGCCATTTGTCCTGCCGTTACCTGCTTAATACATGGCATCAATATACACATCTTGCTAAAATGATCAACCACAACATAAATATAATCATGACCTTTTCTCGACATAGGTAAACCACCAACAAAATCCATGGAAATACTTTCCCAAGGTCGAGAAGGAACTGGAAGTGGAGTGTACAAACCCAACTTTCGATTACTTGGTTTACTTGTAGCACACAACGAACATCCTCGCACATATCACGAAACACTTTCATTCATCTTAGGCCAATAGCAGTATCTTTGCAAATTTTCCATTGTCTTCCCTACACCAAAATGACCAGCAATAAGAGAAGAATGCGCTTCTCTTATGATGTTGATTCTTTCTCCCTGTGGAATACACAA
>CBVK0101228532.1:0-17346 GCA_900067695.1 Picea abies
GGAAGGGTTAATTTTTTTCTAAAAGATGGAAGGACTAGAACTCTCCCTGGGGTTCTGCACATTCCAAAACTAGCCAGGAGCCTAATATCTATAAGCAAGTTGGATGATGCAGGAATGGATAATATATTGGGAAAGGGAACTTGCAATATGGTACGAGGAGCAATGGTGTTGATGAGGGGAGTTTGATGTGTAACCCTATACAATTTGTTGGGAAGAACTTATACTAATGGGTGTAACATTTATGTTGTTCTTGAGAAGAAAAATAAAGAAGACAAGACCAATACTGTCCCTGGAAAGAAGACCATGTTGTGGCATCAAAGACTGGGGTATATTGGAGAAAAGGGCCTTCAAACACTACACAATATGTTGATATTATGGTAGCTGCGTGAGGTATTTAACTCCATGTGTAAACCTAACGAGGATAGAATACTCTGGGAAGCAAGAAGAAACCCTAATGAGTTGGCTAATAACCCTAGTGTTAGAAAAACAGGATTGTGGAGCAATAAAATAAAACAAATGCGGAAATAAAACACATAAGATACATAATACAAGAGAGACATAGATTTACGTGGTTCACCCAGTGTGGGCTATGTCCACCAGAGAAATTGCCAGGTCCTTTCTTTATTATTATCTAGCAAAATGAAGGGATACAACCTAAAACAAAACCCGTTGTAACTTCCTCTTCTTTCTCTCACAGTCTCCTCTCTTAGAATACAATCCTTGCCAACCTACATAGCCGCAATACATTTCCCTCGTAAAAGAGGGTTGCCTTCTAGGGTAAAACCCTAACATAATCTCTATCGTTAGATCTGCGACCTTATAATGAACGGTCCAGATTTACAATGAAATTACAATATACTTTTACAAGGCAATTTTTGCTTCGGGGGCTTCGCCCCCAAACCCCTACTTGCCCCCGGACCCCGCAAAGGGGGTACCCCCCCTCTGCACTCCCCCGCATGGAAGAGTGTACATACTTCTGGGGTGTAAATACTTCATGGGGTATAAACATGACTAAAATTAAAAGACCTCTGAATCAGGAAGATAATTAGGCTCCACAACCAACATAAGGACAATGCAAATGGATGAAAAACTATCATAGATGGATAGTCCTAGTCATGTCATTTCCAATGGTAGGTGGTATTCCACATGGTTCCTCACGGTTGAGAAGTTATACCCTCTTAAAGTTGAACCCCTGAAGTATGGTTAAAAATCCCCTAAATGGTTGCAACAAGAAGTTACAAGTCGGCTCCAAAATTAATTAAAGGATACAAGTTGTTGCAAATAAGAAGTTACAAGTTGGCTCAAATTTAAGTAAAGGAGGTACTTAAAAAAGTATAAATTCCCATCAAAGATAATCTCATTATGATTAGGCAAGTTTCATAAAGAAAGTATGTGATCTCTTAGCAAAACTGAAGAAGTGGAGGAGTGTGAAGAAGGAAGTGTAACATCCCCATTATAATCCCCAGTTTAATTAATGCTTATGTGGATACAATATGTGGCTATGGCCAAGCGATGTAATATGTGAATGGTATTTCAATGTTTTAATAATAAAATCTGATGTTAACTACTAAAGGAGACATGGAAAAGAGATGGGGATTGAATTAATCCACAAGAGAGGGAAGTGTCTAGGATAATGGCCAAGAGGGGTCAAAAGGGGGGATTACCCATGTATATTAATTAAACCCATTTTCCAAAACTTGTGTATTGTATATGAACCTTCCCATTTTTGATTGAGTGTTCCCAAAGTCAATCATTGAATACATGTGAGAGGGTGGGTGTGAGTGGTCACATCCTAGATTTATTGGGCACATGGGTGTTGAGTACAATTAGCTTGGGGAAGAGTGTGAGTCAAGAAATGAAAGCCACAAGGGGGGAATTTGTATCGGTTGGGACAACATTTTTTATAGACATCAAGTTTTGTGCATGGGAAAAAAAAGGGGAGACCCGGAAAGAGAGATGGGAGCGAGTGCAGTCGTGGAGGGAGAACTATGGAGCGTAAATGGAGAGAATTGGAGATAGAGAACTAAAGAGACATGTTGTCGGGCTTGAAGAGTGAACTATTGTGTGATTTTCACTAAAAAAACAAGTGTTTGTTGTTGGTTTGTTGATAGTTTTCCTAGCAGCAAGTTCCCTTGACTTCCCAGCGACCTGCGCCAGAGAGACCCTGATAAAAAAAATGGCACATTCCTTGGGTTATCCCTGATAAATGGATGGTACATACCTTGGATTATCCCTTGTTGGACACACCAACCACACTGAGAGGGGGGGTGAATCAGTGTGAGGCTCGTTTTTCACTTCTTACAAAACTTTAGTTAGAAATACCTTCAAACATATTATTCATTTGCACTTAGCTACTTCTATATATCAGAAACATTCATCAATAATAGAGAACCATAAGTCATCACCCTAATCAACATAAAAAACACTATACATATATGTAAACTTGTGTATTATGTGTTACATGAGACTACAATATCAAGGTTTTATTGGCATCAACTAAAAAGAGAAACAACTCCAATAGAGTACCAACTTTAAATACAAGACCCAACTTACAAATCTCAGCACCAACCAAGATGTGAGCAATCCAACCCCCAAGTATAAGACCCAACATGTAGACAGAAATCAATCTGTCAACAGGTACATGACTTGTCTATACTGTAGGACATGTATGTATGCGTCCTCCCCTCAGTCAACCTATGTACACCTTCAGAAACTAGGGTTTATGAAACTTCACAATTTTCAGACCCTTGATTCCTCTGCCACATCCACCAGTATCTCTCACTGCAACCATCATGTCACTGCCAAACCTGTACCACAAACAACTCTACACCATCCAACAACTTGTGCATGTTCCTCATGCATACACCATCATAGAACATAGATATCCCTCAACCATGCCAGAATAGGAACACTCAACCAACCATCCAACATCTCCCATATTCAAACATCACAACAACCATAAAAATAATTATTCAATCATTCACCATACCATGAGTAAATATAAGCATCAAGACAACATATAACCATACCGAAACTTTTGTAGTAGATATGAACCTGTAGAATGATATCCTAAGAACTTTCTTCATACTTTAGGAACATGGCATTGGCATCTACTCACACGCTTCTTGGCCTTTTCAAATACATGCACCCTAGCCTTCTTCATCCCGCATATGTACGTGCCTTGGCCCACTGCATCCCATGTACAACTTTAGAAAACTAGGGTTTTCTGAACCTCTGAAACTTTCGTTGTCAAACCTCCTTGGTACCTCATATTTGTGGAACTTCTGATGCATCCATGAGTACCTGCAATGAACCTTCCCCAAAAAATAAATCTTCAATATTATCAAAATATTCACTCAATAAGAGACCCTTGCTCTCTTATTTATACTTCTCTACGTAGCTTCTTCTAGGGGTTATCCTCTAACCAACTTTAACCAACTTCCTTCTTTTAGTGGATAACCCACTTCTAACCACTTTTCCACTTATAATCGCTTTCACCACAAATAGTAAACTCTCCACTTCTATTTTCAACTAATTTATTTTTAGTTGTTTTCTTGTCGACCCATGAATAACCACTTTGACTGGTCAACTTCTTCTAGGAGATTCTAGAATAATTTGACTTATTTGACCTTCTAGGATCTTTTAAACAACACATGAGGGTTCTCCAACTTCACATGGCCATAAATCTCTAACCATGAGGAGTTATGTGACGTTCCACATATCACCAGATATGGCATGAAGAGAACTATCCATATAAAATAGTCTCACTAGCAAAGTCAATGATCTTCATAACATTATTCATAAAAACAAATTGGGTCCCCTAACCACACTAATAGGATTTCTCAACCACCTAACCATTTGGACTTTGCAAAGCGTCTTCCTATGAGGGATTTCACCATAATGGGACCACTCTAGAGTTCATCCATTTGGTACTTCCTATCAACCATGACAAGACAACAATGATCAACCTTTACATCAACCCATCAATACATCAATACATTTGGAACATCAACCCATGACAACACATCACTATGAAACCTCATGACATTATCCCTATGTCATCAATTACATGCATGACCACATGATCCAACAATCAATACATCAATGATACAAAAAAAAATCTAAAACAAGACTTGACATCAATGACAACATAGTACAATGATCTCCCCCTTTGCATTGACGGAAACCATCAATGACAACATAGTACAATGATCTCCCCCTTTGCATTGACGGAAACACCAACATTGATGTCAACATCAATCATTGATGGCAATATGTGGACATGGAAACTCACCTCATCAATATTCATTTATCCACATCAATGTGGCTATATATCCCCCTTTTACATTAATTTCAAAGTGTATATCTCTTTGGGGCTACTCCCCTTGACTAAACTGACCCTGAGGCTCCTCCTCCTAGTTGTATTATCATGTGGGATACTCTCCATGCATTTAATGAATCTCTCCCCTTTTTATAAAGGATATAACTATGGTAGAATCATCTTGCCACCTGGAATCATACATATGTAACCAATCATGGGAAGAAAAATAACTCCCTCTATGGGTATGTCTCCCCCTATCTTTTTTGCAAGATGAACAATATGATACCACTACAATTTGCTTCTACTGCAAATGATGTTTCTCAACCGGAACATATATCAACTTCTCAAGAATGATATTCTCTTCATATGATGATCCTTAGACCTGTCTATGTATCAACCATCTAAACTTGTGCCATACCATACATCAAGTGTATGTCAATCATACATATTATCTCATGCATCAATCATGAAGAAAAATATATGTCAACAATGAATCATGAAAAAACCATCAAACATGTGCATCATATGCCATACCATGTGTCAAACATGCACATAAACACAATTCCATATACTATAATGAAGTGCAACAACCATATGCCAAGAATATGTGCCAAATGTGTACAAAACATATATTGGGATCATCAACAAGTGTCTCTATCAATGTATCAATAACTTCATTGACCATACAACATGTCAGCCATGTGCCTCAAACAAGTTTCATGTCACACATGATATGCCTCTATCATAAACCAAGTGCCATGTATCTCAACCATAAAGCATCAATCATGTACCATATACCATCAGAAAGTGCATCAACCATGCACCAAACATGTATCACCATCGGTACCAATCAAGTGCAACAACCATGCACCAAACCTCATCAAGATGTACCACAATCAAGCTATCCATACATCATCCATATACCATGTACCAATGATACTCCTGGAAAGTGCCTCAAATAATGTGTCAATTATTTACCAATCATGCATCAACTGTAGATTAAGCTATATACAACATTACCACATCATCAACTCATCAACTACATGTCTCAATGTGTAGCTCAACCATATTCCAAATGCATGCACCAAGACATCCAAGAAATATGCCTCTAACAATAAATCACAAGATATGTCAGTGGAGGTCACATATGTACCATCCATGTACTATAACATATCTTCCTCAAAACCATTCACTACAACAAGTATTAAGCAACCAATAGTACCTCTAAACATGTACCAAGGGTGTCTCTCAATAGATAAATGATATATCTCTAGCTATCACCACATCAACATGATATGTCCCATAAACAACATGTCATAACTTCACTGAGGAAATACATAACCATCACTATTCCTTAGCAGAAAAATGCCTCACTCCACACTCTAGGGTTAGTACCATGCATCCAAGATAGGCATAAAGCATATGTTCCAACACTCAACCACATATTATCACCATACATTCAAAAAACAATCATATAATCATGAAAACCTAAACCAAACCATCTCAGACCATGCATAAACAAAGTTAGAAAATCAAACCATGTTGCAACTCATCTGTATAGCCCTCTTCTTGAGGCTTTTACCACAGGTATGTGCCATGTTCCTCAGACAAATCACATATGTACATGACCTTTCTATAGATAACCTTGTGTATGTACATGACTGATACCACAGGATCTCGTGTATTCTTTAGAAAAAGTAAACCTTTCATCATTCTTTGTCCTTTCATTCATGTCTGGTTGTTTAGTCTTCTTCATCCGCTTCTGAGAGTGTCATGTACTCTGAGTATTTGTTCCTTTAGCTTCCATATTTTCAACATTTTCTTTCTTCCAAGTTTCATGTGCTTTTCTTTCCATATTATGTGAAGTACTCCTCATTCACTGTCTATTTGAATTCCATCAATCCTGAGCTTTGTGGCTAAACCCACTACAGTTGTAACATCTCATGGTGTGACAATGTCTAGCAATGTATCCCACTTGATTACATCTCCAACATCTTAGGATGTTATGGTATCTTCCAACATCTCTCCTTGCATAATTTATACATACCAAAGCTTTGTGACCATATTGATTACATTAGAAGAAATTACCATGAAAAACATGTTCATACCTTTGATTTAGTGTCCACCTTGAAGGTGTTTCTCTTCTGAATTTTCTTTGAGGTGTAAGGACGACTTATTGGTGTCTTCTTTGGTATTTTCTTCTGAAGGTTTCCTTGCTTTGTGTATGTTCTTGACTTGCAGCTTTGCTTCCACCTTTTGAGAATGAAGTACTTACCTCATGCTTCTTAGAAGTGCTAGCTTCAAAGTGTGCAACTTCCTTGTTGTATCCAAGCCCTGATTTATCATTTAGAGATATTTGGTTATCTAGAATTTCATTCAAGATTGTTTAATTGCTCATGAACTTGATGTGGGTGTTTTCCTTCTCTACTTTCTTTCTGATATCAACAACGTTTTATTCCAACGTATGGCATCATTCTTCCTTTTCATTTACTTGATTCTTCAATAGTTATTCTATTATTTTGGCTTCTTCAAGTTGGGTCCTTAGATTGACATCGACTTCAAAGATTTTGCTAAGCTCATAATCTACCTTCTTCTTTTCTTCTTCTTAACTAATTATTTCATTCTTTAGTCTTTTTATCTCTTCTTTTTGTTCTAATTGAGTCCTTTGTTGGGTTATTTCACTTCCTTATTGTTTCTTGAGAATTTGTCTTAGTGTTGTGAAATGCATTTGGTACGTATCTAGGGATTCCTTAGTAATTATTTCAAGATCCTCAAAAGTATCTAAATCATCTCCTATTTCATTGCTAAATTATTCTAGAGAAATTATAAATTTATCTTTAATCTTCAACAAATATTCTTCTTCATCTATAAGATAATTGTTAGATGATTCTACACAAACTACTTCTAGATCTTCTTCTTCATTTGTAGGAGAACATTCAACATCATTGCAATTATAATTATTAAAACTAGGAGAGTCTTTACCGTCATTGATGATTGAGTCTTGATATGCCTTTTCTAGCTTCATCCATAGGTCCTTGGAAGAGGTACACTTTCCAATGCTTTCTTTGATAGAACCTGAAATTCCATTCAAGATGGTCTTGAATGCTACTGCATTATTCTTCTTTGCTGCAAATTTTGACTGATTCTTTGAGGGAATTGGTCCAACAACAATTATATCCCAAAAAATTTCTCATTTTGACTTCAAAGACCCTTTCATATTTATTCTCCATGATGAATAATATATCTCATCAAATAATGGAACTTCATATGCATGTTCATCCATTTGTGTGTCCATGGATCTCCTTCAAGCTTGTAAGTCTTATAGGGAATGCCTTCTATGATACCAATTGTTGGACACACCGACCACACTAATAGGGGGGGGTGAATCAATGTGAGGCTCTTTTTTCACTTCTTACAAAACTTTAGTTAGAAATACCTTCAAACATATTATTCATTTGTACTTAGGTAGTTCCATATATTAACAACATTCATAAATAAGAGAGAACCATAAGCCATCACCATAATCAACACAAAGAACACCAGACATATATGTAAACTTTTGTATTATGTGTTATGTTGGCCCTTGACCACGTTTTGGAGATCCTTCGTCAAGTTTGACCTATTTTGGGACTTTGACAGGTTGTCGAAGATGGAGCACAAGTCGAAGAAGAGATCATGGAATCTTGGGCCCTTTTTAAGGCTTTTTGGGTTTTGGGCTTATGTAACGGGGATGGGGATGTCAGCCCATGGGTTTACCCATGTTTAGGCCCATTTTGTAATGTATAAATAGATGTCTAGGCGATGTAAGAATAGGACGATATAGACATCTATGTGATGATGTGATAAGTGTGAGTGATAGTTGTACATGCTTTGTGCATATTGTGTGAAGCTTGCAAGGCTAAGTGCAAGTGACTGTAAGAGATGGTGTAAAGGCTTTGTGTTGTAACCTAGCTCAGGGAAGGAGGATCTGACTGAGTGCGCAGAGATCTCTTGTCCTATGCAGAGTAGGATCTTGTGGCTCTATGCATATAGATGATTGACTAAAGATAATAAAGAGAATAAGAGTTGGTGGACGTAGCCCCAGGCTGGGGGAGAACCACATATATCTAGTGTTATGGCTTCTTTGTGCATTGCGGTTGTTTCATTGTTCATATAGTTAATGCTTAGTGTAGTAATGGATGCTTAGATGGACATGATATGATAGCTTAGTGCTTAGTGATGTGAATGAATGTTATATCTGATATGTTTCCTTATGTTAAGGGTTTAGATGTGGTAGATCTAAGTGAATACTACATTGCTCTGTAATTAGGGTTTTGTCTACGAAGTAAATACATTCTAGATACTAATGAATGATAATTGCTAAGTGTTTTTTTAAGGTGTTATAATCACAGATCTATGTCCTAGCTAGGTTGCATACATCTGAGTCCTTCAACCACCCCTGCCTCTACCTCAGGTGAGACTTCACCTGCACAGGTGTTGTCGAAAGGGTCGGTAGTTAGGGTTTTGTTGGTGCGTTGTTGAAGCATTGAACCCTGGGATGAGTCACAGGTAAGTGTTGGGGCATGTTGTCCCTTGACCAAGTTTTGGAGATTATTGGTTAGGTTTGACCTATTTTGGGACTTTGACAGGCTATCGAAGACAGAGCGCAAGTCGAAGCAGAGATCGTGGAATCTCGACCCTTTTTTAAGGCTTTTTGGGTTTTGGGATTATGTAACGGGTATGGGAATGTTGGACCATGGGTTTACCCATGTTTAGGCCCATTTTTTAATGTATAAATAGATATCTAGGCGATGTAAGAAGAGGATGATATAGACATATGGGTGATTATGTGCTAAGTGCAAGTGATAGTTGTACAAGCTTTGTGCATATTGTGTGAAGCTTGCAAGGCTAAGTGCAAGTGACTGTAAGAGATGGTGTAAAGGCTTTATGTAGTAACCTAGCTCGGGGAAGGAGGATCTGACTGAGTGCACACAGATCTCCTATCCTATGCAGAGTAGGATCTTGTGGCTCTGTGCATATAGACGATTGACTGAAGATAATAAAGAGAAGAAGAGTTGGTGGACGTAGCCCCAGGCTAGGGTTGAACCACGTATATCCGGTGTTATGGTTGCTTTGTGCATTGCTTAGTACTTAGTGATGTGAATGAATGTTATTTATGATCTATTTCCTTATGCTAAGGGTTTAGATGTGGTAGATCTAAGTGAATATTACATTTCTCTGTAATTAGGGTTTTGTCTGCGAAGTAAATATAGGCTAGATACTAATGAATGATAATTGCTAAGTGTTTTGTCAAGGTGTTGTAATCACGGATCTGTGTCTCAGCTAGGTTGCAGATATCTAAGTCCTGCAACCACCCCTGCCTCTACCTCGGGTGAGACTTCATCTTCTTCATAGATGTTGTTGAAAGGGCTAGTAGTTAGGGTTTTGTTGGTGCATTGTTGAAGCATTGAACCCTAGGTCTTCCCATGTGCCAACATGTTACATGAGACTACAATATTAGGGTTTTATTAGGATCAATTGAAAAGAGAAACAACTCCAATAGATTACCAACTCTAAATACAATACCCAACTTGTAGATATCAACACCAACCGATATGTGAGGAATCCAACCCCCAAGTACAAGACAAAGCTTGTAGACAAAATCAATCTTCCAACATGTATGCAACCTATCTATATTGTAGCACATGTATGTATGTGACCTATCTATACTGTAGCACACATATGTACATGTCCTTCCCTCAATCAGCCTGTGTACACCTTCAGAAACTAGGGTTTCTAAAAATTCACAACTTTTTCCCTTCATACCCTTGATGCCTCTGTCACATCCACCAATAATTTGTCACTGCAACCATCCCGTCACTTCCCAACCTATACCAAAAACAACTCTACACCATCCAACAAACTGTGCATGTTCCTCATGCATACACCATCAAAGAACATATATATCCCTCAACCATATCAGAACATGAACACTTAACCAACCAACCAACATCTCCCATGTTCAGACATCATAACAACCATACAAAGAATGATTTAAGCATTCACCATACCATGAGTAAATCTAAGCATCAATACAACATATAACCATACCAGAAATTATGTAGCAGATTTGAACCTATAGAATGATATCTTGAGAACTTGCTTCAGACTTTAGGAACCTTGCACTAGCACCTACTCACACTTTTCTTGGCATTTTCAAATATACGCGCCCTGGCCTTCTTTAACCCACGTATGTACACACCCTGGACCACTATAGACCTGTCTCTTATACACATCTCTGATGGCGCGAGGGAGGCGTGTAGCACTATAGACCACATACAACTTCAAAAAACTAGGGTTTTCTAAACCTCTGAAAATTTCATCGTCGAACCTCCTTGGTACCTCAGACTTGTGAAACTTCTAATGTGTCCATGGGTACCTACAATGAACCTTCCACAAAAAATATATCTTCAATATGCTCAAAAGATTCACTCAATAAGATAATCTTTCTCTCTTATTTATACTTTTCCAAGTAGCTTAGGGGTTATCCTCTAACCAACTTCCTTATTTTAGGGGCTAACCCACTTCTAACCACTTGTCCACTTATAACCAATTTCACCACAAATAGTAAACTCTCCACTTCTAGTTGCAAATAATCTAATTTTATTTGTTTTCTTGTTGCAACCACTTAACCCATGACTAACCACTTTGATTGGTAAACTTGTTCTAGGAGCTTATAGAATAATTTGACTTCTTTGACCTTCTAGGGGCTTCTATACAACACATGAGAGTTCTCCAACTTGACATGGCCATAACTCTCTAACCGCGAGGAGTTATGTGACGTCCCACATGTCACCAGAAATGGTATGAAGAGAACTATCCATCTAGAATAGTCTCACTGAAAAATTCACTGATCTTCATAACATTATTCCTCAAACAAACTCGGGTTCCCTAACCACACTGCTAGTATTTCTCAACCACCTAACCATTTGGACTTCACAAAGCGTATTTTTGCAAGGCATTTCACCATAAGAGGACCACTTTGGAGTTCATCCATTTGGTACTTCCTATAAACCATGATAATACAACAATTATCAACCTTTACATCAACCCATCTATAGATCCATCCATTTGGAACATCAACCCATGACAACACATCATTATGACACCTCATGACATTATCCCTTTGTCATCAATTACATGCATGGGCACTTGATCCAACAATCAATACATCAATGATACAAACAAATTTCTAAGACAATAATTGACATCAATCCTTTGACATCGATAAAAACATAGTACAACATCCCTAATAAATGGATGGTACATCCCTTGGAGAGATGTGTATAAGAGACAGGTACATCCCTTGGGTTATCCATGATAAATGAATGGTTCATTACTTGGGTTGGGCAGGTCAAGAGGAAGAGAGTTGGTAGAAAAATCGAGATAGTTGTAGGAGAATATCACTTGGGTTATGCATTTTCTGGATTGCGAGTGGATTGTGAGAGACCACCCTGTTTTGTGGATTACTAGCCTCAGCTCGGGGGTGACTGGTTGTTGAGATTTGGAACAGTCAGTCTATGGTTGGGTGGAGCATTCGTCCCAAGCAGTTGGTTGCACTATTCTTGTTTAAATATAAGTGTTTTGTCTTATTGCTGAGTTATTTACATGTGTTATTGTTGTGCATGAACTCTGTGTAAATGAGAATGACTTATATGTTGTTGTAATGAGTGGTTTAGTTGCATTTCATGTTGATTATTGGCATCCTTTAGATGTATTTGTGTTATAGATACAAACAATAGTTAAATCTATTTTAATTTTGTAGTTGTAAGCTACAATAAATCAACTAACAGTAAAAGAATTACTTTAGTTAGTAGAATTGAATTTTCATGTGTATTTTGCACCGTAAATTCCTTCGGTCAAGATGGGGAATGTTACATTATGGTTTCAGAGTCGTAAGATAAAGATTTTTATGTGGCATGCCCCATCCTGGGTGTTGGGTACATTACAAAATGGTATCATAGCACAGTTTTCAACACTGAGCTTGGATGGGCCGAGTTAGCAGAATGTTGAAGCGGAAATTCATGGAGAATTAATTTTTGGAGTATGTCTGCAACTTGTTTATTTAAATTGCTACAATAAAATTGAGATAAATTTAATGGGTAATGGAAAGAATTGAGCCTCTTTGGAAATTTTGAAAATAAGCAAATCGAAAAAATTTGGGTATTTTTCCTTACAATGACATGGAGGCCATGTGTCATATGACGTGGTAGAAGAAAGACGTTAACTTCCATGGTGGAAGGTACATGTTGGACGTGATGACAGTTGGCAGGTGATGTGGAGCCATGTTCCATGCCGACTGTCAGCCCCACAAAACTGCGGTAAGATATTGGAATTTGTCTAAGTATTGAGACTTCTCAGACAGACTTATGAAAGGAAGGTTAGAAGACTATGAGTCAGTGAGTCCACGAAGAAGTGGAAAAATGGTTAAGTGTTGAGACTTATTGGTTATACTTATGAAAGGAATATTACAATATTATGAGTCCACGACTCTGCAAGCCCATGAAGAAGTGGAAAAAGGGTTAAGTGTTGAGACTTCTCGAACAGAATTATGAAAGGAAGGTTACAAAATTATGCGTCCACGAGTCCATGAAGAAAAAATAAGATAAGTTTTGGTGGCGGTTTCATGGAAGGTATCAAGAAGAAATATGACTAGATATGTGATGATTCCATCAAGACATATCAATAGTGGATATCTAATCAAGAAATGATTGCATGGTTGTTGAGCGTTGCTACTATGTTGCACGTGATAATGAATGTTTTGTCACTATTTTTACACCATAACTATTCTCTCAAAACTTGGATTGAGGCATGAGGAAAGTCATTGGAATGTTGTTTCGAAAATGAATGCATTTAAGGAATCCTACTTGGGAGTAGTTCATTAATATTCTTCATAATTTAAAACAAAGAATGACCTGTAATCTAATTGATAAATATTTTGTAATATGCTTAATTCTAACAACAATTATTGCATGTGCATTCTTACAGAAGTAGAGATACAAAAAAACAAACTTTAGTTCCTACATGAGAACTAGAGACATAGAGTATTCTCAAGGGTTCTATAGCCATGCAGAAGAAATTGGAGGTGTACATATCAACATGGGTAATGTTGAGACTAATTCTAATGAGAGAAGAGACAGGTGAGGGACTATAACTATGAGAAGCCTGCAAAAAGAAGTGAAGATATATAGGGTCGATAATGAGAGGATCATGAAGGATTAAGAAGAGATACTTCAAATCCTAAATATGCTACAGAATCAAGTTAACAAGGACTCTAGCACCAAGTAAGCAACTAGTGCTAGAAAAGTATTAGCATCAAGATCCCATATCAAAAGAGATGATAATGGGAATGATAGGCAATCAAGAAGCATGAGTATGTGCTATCATTCTCCAAGGCATTCCACCAAAATAAATCATGCAAGTTCAGGTCCAGGGAGTATCCCAAGTGTGTCTCTTGTTCGGAGGCAAAGGAGAAGACACGAGGAAGACATCTTGCAGGGTGAACTCAGAAAGATTAAGACGCCAACTTTCAATGGTGAGCATAAGAAATGAGAATATTCGGAAGCATGTCTATTGGAAATCAAGAAATATTTCCAACTACATGATTACCCATCCCAGGTAGAAGCTAGAATTTCCACCTACCACTTGCAAGGGAAGGCAACCATGTGGTGGGACCAACTTAAGAAAACCAAGAACCTTGATGAGAAAAGAATCTCATGGAGGAAATTCAATGGATATTTCCAAGATAAATATTTGTTCGAGCATTACTATGAAAGAAATATGAAAGATTTCTTTGAACTAAAGTTGGGAACCATGACAATGGAGGAATATGAGAAGTGGTTCTTTGAATTATTGAAGTATGTTGACTTCATTAAGGATGCGAAAGTCAAAATCCAAAGGTTTCTAAGTGGGTTACCCTCTTTCTACAGTGATAAGATTCAATATGATAACCCCAAAACCTTGGAGTAAACCATAAGGAGAGAAAGGCATATGTATGAGCAGAGCAAAGGAAGACCATTTTTCCAAAAATCTTGGAATGATAAGATGAAGGATAAGAAGGATCAAAAGAATAAGGGTTTTAAGCCACCCCTTTTTAGGAACAATTTCCAAGCAAATCAACATGGTTAAATCTTGGAATGATAAGATGAAGGATAAGAAGGATCAAAAGAATAAGGGTTTTAAGCCACCCCTTTTTAGGAACAATTTCCAAGCAAATCAACATGGTTAAGTCGCACAAAATGAACACAAGACTGCAGATTCATTTGGAAAAAGGCCAAGGCAACAGTCGATGCAATGTTGGGAATGTGGGGAAAATCATCTATATAGGGATTTACCTCACAAAGGAGAAAGAATGAGGGTTGTCCACAACATCCAAGATGATAAAACAATGGAAGACATGGATAGAAGCATGCTAAGGATCTATGCAACCTTGGATAACAATAAAGTTGAGTATCAATCTCCCATGATTGAAGTGGAAGGTAATATCAATAATGATCCCATAGAAATTTTAATTGATTCTGGAGCCAACCATAGTTACATAAATGATAACATTGTTGAAATATTTCACTTGCAAAGAATTAAGCATAACAAATCTTAGTTAGTTCTGTTAGCCATGGGGGCTAAGAGGAAAATCAATGAGTTGGTTAAATATTATCCGATAGACATAAATGGAATCAATACAAAGGTGGATGTAAACATCATACCATTGGATTCATATGATTGTCTAATTGACATGGATTGGTCGAAGAAACATCATGTTGTCCTAGACTATTACAACAAGAAAATCACATGTCTTGATGACGAAGGTAAGCAAAGCAAGATTCAAGGAATTCCAAGAGTTTTAGCTATTAGAGAGATTTCAAATATGCAATTGAATAAGAGCTTCGGGAAAGGATGTCATATTTTTGCAGCCCGTACAGAGGAGGAAGCCAGGGAAAATGTGCCAATCATTGAAGACCATCCAGTTTTGAGGGATTTTGAAGATGTTTTTAAAGAAGTTTTGGGACTACCACCAAAAAGAGACATTGATTTATCTATCGATTTGGTGCCAGGAGCTACCCCAATGTCTAATACACCTTATAGAATGGGCACACCAGAACCAAAAGAGTTGCATATGCAGCTTGAAGAAATTTTGAAGAAGGGGTATAGGCCCAAGTGTGTCACCTTGGGGAGCCCCGGTTCTTTTTGTGAAGAAAAAGGATGGAACCTTAAGGGTGTGTATTGATTTCATGTAGCTTAATAAGGTTACCATAAATAATAGGTATTATTTGCCAAGAATTAATGATTTGTTTGATCAGTTGAAAGGTGCAAGAATTTTTTCGAAGATTGAATTGAGATCGGGCTATCATCAAGTAAGAATAAAGGAAGAAGAAATCAACAATACAACATTCAGAATAAGATATGGACATTATGAATTCACAGTAGTTCCATTTGGGCTATCAAATGTGATGCATACCCCCACGTTACCTAGGGCCTGCGCGACCTCCCAGTCTAGGATCGATAAAAATCAAGGAGCCGAATTGGCTCTCGGGCCCTTGTTGAGCCCTCAAAATCTCATACATAGGTCCTTTACATTCTTCTCGAGTGAAAGATCAACTTTTTAGGAGTCTCTAAGAACTAGAAATTCCTACAAGAGATCATGGGCTAATACTCTTTTTCTCAAAAAATTTGAGACTTCAGAGCTCTCGGACTTTGGGAGTTTCAACCAGACTACACGATGTTTGTCTCGAATGCCAAAATGATGAAGCACCGGATAATAACACAAATCAACGGTCCAAAGTGCCTACTTAAATCCATGGTGGGAAATGACTTCAAAATTTCAGACTTCAACGATTCTACCCACTTTGATACCGCCTTCTCCCGGAGAACCGAACCTCGAATTAGATCAGACGGTTCTGGTGCTTCCACAGATAACAACTTGTATCCACTTCACAGCTCTGGGCTTAATGGATTTTCAAATCACTGCTCCAAAAATCCACCATAGTGTCAAAATGGTGAATACACATAAGCAACAAATCGACAGACTGTGCCTTCTCGTTATCCAATGACCACGATCCACTCCGGGACTCTGGGATTCGGGAGTTCCAGACGTCTCACACTCTGAACCCTCTGGAGCGTCAGACTAGCAAACTCATGAAGGAATGAGATCAATGGCTCCCATGTCCCTACATATGGATGACCTGGATCTACTATGGGCTTCAAGACTTTAGGATTCTTTTCAACACTACCCTTCACAACCTCTAAATACCGAATTTGTGGAGGTCAAATATACCCTCCACATGGCCTTCCTCGACCGACGGTCGAGATCAAATCTGACCTTTGATCCTTCAGGAGTTCTTGAATTAACTCAACCTGCAACTCAATTACTTTGGAGTGCCAAGTCTCCAGACTATAGGGTCATGCACCACGTGTCCACTGTAATAAATGGCTGAGATGGAATCCAACCTTCTTGCCTCCAGGAGTCCTCGACCCCAACTACTTTTTCCCAACTTTCCTCTGGAGTGTTATACCTTTGTACAATGAGATATGATTCAATGTGTACTCTATGTTTATCAATGATGGAGATCTACTATGCTCTTCAGATCTTTGGGACTTCATCTCCTTTGTGCAAAAACAACCCAATTCACCTGGACTATCGAAATTCTGGATACACAATCCATTGACATGATTCCCCCTCTATGATCAACAATGAGGACCTGCTCTAGTAATTTGGAGCTTTGGGGATCTTCACACTCTATTGGTTCTCATGCAAGTTCCTCCTAAGTTCCAAGTGTCTGGACTCCGAGATCTAGCACCATGTGTCACTAGTGGCAACATCTAGGATTTACTCCAGCCTTCGAAGCTTCAAGAATCCTTGCTCTATAACACTTCATGCCTTTGTTCTCCTAGATACTCAGGCTTCCGAACTACCCCTGATCTACTAACATGTGTCCACTGATGGATGGTCCCGATTCACTTCGGACTTTGGGACTTCAGGAGGCTGGCTC
>CBVK0101228532.1:17354-31915 GCA_900067695.1 Picea abies
TTTTGAATACGCAAAATCCAAAGGACTTATAGGGCTAACACCCCCGCCACTTTCCCATATATGACGGTTGTTGTAGCTCCCACTTGAATCCTGCGGTTGGGATTTGTCTTCATCCTCGATGCTTCCTCCTGACTGTATTTAGATCCAACGATCCAGATTTCTCTTGGCATTTGATTCGACGATAGTTGTTTCTCCTCCTCCTTGGCTCCGCTTTCCTTAAGATGAAGGATTTTCTTTCAAATTTTCAAAGGCTCAACTCTTTTCTATTTATGTAGATCTAACTCCTTCGCCTCTTCTCAAGTTTTGAAAAATGCTACTCCTCATGAGCTTTGTCAACCTTGAGGGACTTAGGCCCTAGCGCACACTTGCGCTACTTCCACGAACTGAACCTTAAAAGGTTCTTGACCTCTGCAAGATTTTCAGGGAATCTGTGCACACTTGCACTACCTCTCTTGAGATTTGTAGTTGCTCGAAATTCTAAGCGTCTCAACCCTCTTCTCCTTCAATTGGTTTTTTGTGCCCTCCTGGCACTCATGCTCTCCTTCATAGTTTTCAACTCTTGAGTTTCAAAGGGTTCAGTCCCTTTGTTCTTTCCAGATGATTTCTTGTGCCCTCCTGCAAACTTGTGCTTCTTCTCTTGAGATTTACCAACACTTTAGAAGTGTGTTGGCTTCGTTCACTCCTTGAACTAGATATCAGAGTGTTCATTAACTCTGATGTTCCCACTTGGAAATCCCCTCACAAAAATCAAAGTAGAGTTCTCACGCACTCCTTGTGCCCGCTCATTGCACTCCTTGCATAGCTTCCTCATGGAAGTCTTCAGACTTCAAAAACTTCCCTGCACACTCCTTGCGCTAAATCCTCAGAGTATTCAATAACTCTGGTGTGACTTCTCTTGCACTCTCCTCTCCAATTGATATTTTACACTTTACTAAGTGTAGGCGCACTCCTTGTGCTCTCTCTCAGAGTGTTCAGTAACTCCGATGTCACTTCCTTGCACAATCTCTCCTTCTAAGTTAAATGAATTTTTCTAGTATTCCCACCTAGCACACTAGTTTCTGAACTCAAGACAGAGTCCAACTGCACTCCTTGCATTGGCTTCACAGATTTTTCCAACAACTCTAGTGTGCACTCCTTGCACTTAGCCTAAAGAGCCCAAAACACTCAGAACTTTAGACTAAGAATTTTATCTAATTCTTGCAAAGGGAAACTCTTAAACACCCATGGCATTCATAACCACATATACATAAAACATTCAGAAACATTCAGAAAACTCATGAAACATACGCACAATAAATCATAAAACAAGGAATTTTGTTCTTTGTATTAAAATCTAAATGTATTTACGCTGTGTGCAAAAATTGGACTGCAACAGAGTCTCGGTTCTTCCTCCTCTCCTCTCTTCCTCTTCTAATTGCCGACAACCTCTACCTGGCTTACATTACATTGATTTATACATGAGGGGAATTTTCGATATTTCCCTCCATACTACCTTAGTGTTATCATTTCACAAATAAATGAAACCTACCACTAATTTTATTACATTTAATAAACATCTAGTCTGAATCATGACTATATCTATTTACTTGTCAGCCATTAAAGGCGAATTCACATGCAGCTTGTACATCACTATGGCCTGGTCCTCCTCGAGCCTTAAAAACATAATTTACATTGAATTACATTAAATATTAAATTTAATCTCAAAATGAGAAGGCTAGCGCCTCTCTTTCCTTGGAATTCGCTCCCTCCTAGTGCACTGATGTGTTGGCTTACTAACGCATTGATGAGTTGGAGCGATGCTCTTGCATCATACTCCCATGCTAGAAAAGTAATGAGCTCATGCTCATGGCTCCCTTGCTGCTACTGTTGAGATTTTCCTAGGTCCCAAAATTGAATCTGGAGCTACTCACCTACTCCTATACTTTGTTGTTGTTGTCCTGCTGCTACAGGCTCTCTTTTGTTCCACCTCTCTCTGCTACTAGTTTTCTCTTGTGTTTATTTCAACAACAGATTCCTAATCTCTTTTATCTCTATGTCCAGCTGGTAAACTGGTTGGCTCCTCTTCTGCAGCCTGTTCCGTTGTAGCATCTCCTCCTCTTCATTCTAATATTCTATGCTGACTTCATCTCCTGTGGCATTGACTTGCCACTCCACTGCAGGTTCAAATTATGTAGCCATACTAGTGAGTTGTTGCTCAACCATCTCCTCTGACAGATTAAATTCTGCCAGTTCCTCTACTTTTCTAACATCTCCTTGTGTTGGTACAAGTCCATCTTCATCCAGCTTCTCCTATTGTAATTGTTCTCCATCTTGCATGACTGTCTCCTGACAGTCTTCCTCTATCGATGGATTTCCTAACCAATCCTCCAACAACTTCAACTCCTGCTCCCACTAAGTGAGGATTTGATTTATATGCTCCTCTTTTTTTGTCTCTTGGGAGGATTTCAATGTCTACTCCTTCTCCTCCTCCATTAGAGTCTCTATTGGTTGTCTTTCTTCTTCTATACCTGCAATACGTGCAATGGACTCTGTTGGGCTACTTGGTAGAAATATGTTGATTCCTCCAATGATTAGAACACACCTCGGATATTCTTTTGTCAACACTCCTTGCTGATCTAAACTCTGTTCTAAGTTCTCGATACTTTCAAATAGTCTCATCCTCTTCATCTTTCCCACCTGACAATCTAAAATTTTCGTCCTGTTAGCTCTCAGAAATTTCTTTGGTTTGTATCAAAGAAAACCCCAATATAAGTGTTTCAACCAACTTTAGATTGTATTCTGACCTATACAACCAAAGAGGTCTCTCTCAGATGTCTAATGATTGGTAATAACTCAAGGGTTTCATCAATAAATGCACAGAGGTAAGATTCTACGATAGGATGGGTTTTTTTTTGTTTTAAAAGGGTTGGTAGGATGAACCAGAAAAAATTACCATTGGGAAATGGAGTCAAGTTCTGAAATTAAAATATTGCGCTAATGACTGGTGGTGTACCACGGAGAACAAAGAAAAAGTAAGTGTTATTCTTCAACAACATGCAATATTTTGGATGGAAGCATAAAAGAGAAAGGGGCATACCATCACACTGAGAGCGTCTAGCAAAGGATGAGTTCTCAATGTAACTTCAGATGAAATACAGAAATATATATTACTATGAGTAGAGCATCAAGAATGGTTGAATTTTGAACCCACAATCTTTAAACACATAACAAGTATTTACCGTATGAATGGAGCATCAAAGATGGATGAATTCCAAACATTTACTCTCAGCTAAATACTAGAAATAATATACAATTATGGAGATGAGCATTACAAAGAAAATACATACTTAAAACAACACTGTAATGAATCTTTGCTTCATGAAAGCACGGTACTTTTGCATTTAACTCATAAAGATATTCAGGAAAAAGATACACAGTCTAATCCCCCAAGGGTCCAACCCTTCTCTAGTATTGTACCATGAAATATATATCACTATAGGTCCTTTCCATCTCACCATTTCGAACTCCAACCCCTTTCCGAAAATAGAAATAGTTACAAACAGAAAATGACACGTTTTAACTAATTTCCTGCTTTTCAGGAGGCGAAATTCTGAAAAATAGGATTCAAAAATGCCACTTGTAATTATCAAACTGTAATAGCTGTGTAAACGATGAGAATGGTTTTTGTAGGTAAGATCGTTAAAGAAAAACCTCTCTCGGTTTCTTGAAATTCATCTCCACCTAGTTGGAATATGTGTTGCAAAAACATGTCTCAAACAAGAAATCATGAAAACTGAAAAATAGGGCTCAAATATTCCTTCGAATATCCCAATCCGTGACACCTTTTGAAAATATGAGAGAGGTTGTTATTATTTTTTTTGTCCTCGACAAAAACCTCTGGGGTATTTTCAAAATTCCTCTCCAATTGGTTAGAAAGTGATCTTCAAGTTAACCAGTAAACCAATCATTTACGCAACGTGCCCTATGCCTAGGAAAATCCTCTGTGCGACAGCATCCTCTACGTGAAAACATTCTCTGCACTACACCATCCTATGCATGACAACATCCTCTCCGCAACAACATCCTCTGCATGACATCATCCTCTGCGTAATAGCATACTCTGTGCAACAACATCCTCTGCGCGACAACATCCTATGCACGACGACATCCTCTACGCGAAAACATCCTATGGGCGACAACATCCTATGTACGACATCATCCTCTGCGCAACAACATCCTCTACATGAAAAAATCCTATGCATGACAACATCCTCTTTGCGACAACATCCTTTGCACGACAACATCCTCTGCGCGACAACATCCTCTGCGCAATGAAATCCTCAGTGCAACAACACCCTCTATGCAAAAACATCCTCTTCTCAATGAAATCCTCAGCATGATAAAATCCTCTGCGTGACAGCATCCTCTACATGACGAAATCCTCTACGCGATGAAATCCTCTACGCAACGCGCAACAAATGAAATTAGCAAAATCCTTTTCACAACAAACTTGCACAATGAGTATGCTTTTGAAGTTTGCAACGATACCAATGACATGGAGTGTCATGATTGTTCCCTCTCTAACCTCATGGAAAGTGATGATGAACCATAATACCTTTTGACATGATATTCACCCTAACCTATGACTCATCTAGGAATGCCTTGATTTTCACAAGATCATGTCATGACTTTGAAAACTTTGGACAGACCCCTAACTCTAGCTATGAAAATTATGGTGCTAACATGTTCTGCCCTCCTGGAATCCTGCGATATCCTCAGTTGATCTATTCTCTTCCTCCTCACTAAGGTTCTCTCCATATTTCAGTTCACATATGCAACCCGTCTCCTCCTCTGTGTCACTGAGGTTTTCAACTCTCCTCAGCCACCTCCTCAATACCTATCGCTGCCTCTTGGCAACCAGCTATTGGACATGCCACTTCACTTTTTTGTTCAAGGGCCATTCATACATCTAGATTCCACGTTCTTCCTACTACATATTCAACATTAGCCTGTCGAGATCTACCCTGGTCTCCTCAAGGTCTTTGTCCATATGCTCTTTTCTTACCTACTTGAGGTCTCTTTTCGAACCTTTCATATGACCTTCAGTAGCCATATTTTCCTAATCCTGCCCTCTTGGAAAGTTTGTGATCTTCCACTTTCTTGTTGTGAGCTACAGTCAGTCTCTGGTTCACCTGATGGAACCTTCTCTTGATATTTTACACTCCTGCTAAGTGTAGGAACACACCTTGCGCTCGCTCCTTCTCCTGAGCACTCCTTGCTCTCTGGATGCTATACTCTGATTGGTCACTTCAAGAGCTCCATGGGTTCTCTTCTTATTCAATAAAGTGATTGGTTCTTCTCCTTTAATCCCACCTGGTTTTTTCTTTGCCTACTCTACAACTGAGAGTACCCCTGGATTTCTCCTACAGCCCTCCTGGCTATCTGATGTTTGTCGCACAATTGCAAACAGTTCTTCACACACAGAGCATCAGTAATATGTCTTCTTCTCCCTTTGCCTATTGTTTGCAAACAAATATCTGCTCTGATACAACATGATGCATATCCCCACCTTCACCTAGGTACCACATGACCTCTTGATCTAGGATCGATCAAAATCAAGGAGCCGAATTGGCTCTCGGGCCCCTGTTGAGCCCTCAAAATATCATACACATGTCCTTTGCCTTATTCCTGAGTGAAAGATCTGATTTTTGAGAGTCTCTGAGAACTAGCAAGTCCTACAAGAGACCGTGGGCCAAAACCGTGGGCTAATCCTCTTTTTCCCAAAACATTTGGGACTTTAGAGCTCTCGGACTTCGAGAGTTTCAACCAAACTGCATGACGTTCCTCCTGAACACCAAAATGATGGAGTGTCGTATAACAACACAAATCAATGGTCCACAGTGCCCTCTCAAATCCAGGGCGAGGAATGACTTCAAAATTTTAGGCTTCGATGATTCTTCCTGCTTCGATATTGTCTTCTCTCGGAGAACCGAACCCTGAATCAGATCGAATGGTTTTGGTGCTTCCACAGATCAACGACTTGTATCCACTTTGCATCTCCAGGCTTCGGGAATTTTTGAAGGACTTCTCCATAGATCCATTGGAGTGTTGGACCGACGAATATACACAAGAAACAAATCAACGGGCTGTACCTTATCATTATCCAATGACCACGATCCACTCCAGGACTCTGGGCTTTGGGAGTTCTTGACATCTCACACTCTCAACCCTATGGAGCATCGAACTAGAGAACTCACAAAGGACTGAGATCAACAGCTCCCACATCCCTGCAGATGGATGGCCTGAATCTAATCCGAGCTTCGAGACTTCGAGAGTCTTTGCAAAACTACCCTTCATAACCTCCTAATGTCGAATTTGCAGAGGTCAAATATGTCCTCCACATGGCCTTCCTCGACCAATAGTTGAGATTAAATATGGCCTTTGTTCCTTCAGGAGTTCTCAACTTAACTCAACCTTCAACTCAATTCCTCTAGAGTGCCAAGTCTCCAGACTCAATTCCTCCACTATAATCAATGGATGAGATGGACTCTGGCCTTCGGGCCTCTGGGAGTCCTCGACCCCAACTAATTTTACCCAAATTTCCTCCAAATTGTTATACCTCTTGACCACGGGATCTACTGTCATGTTTCCTATCTGTTTATAACCAGTGGAGATCTACTCTGCTCTTTGGAGATTCGGGACTTCCTCTCCTTTGTGTAACAACAACCCAATTCACCTAGATTGTCGGACTTCCAGATACACTCGATTTGTTCACACGCATCCCCCTCTCTGATCAACAATGAGGATCTGCTCTGGTACTTCGGAGCTTCTGGGGTCTTCACACTCTATCGATTCTCGTCGATGTTCGTTCGGAGTGCCAAGTCTCTGGAATCTGAGATCTAGCGCCACGTGTCACTGGTGGCAATGACTAGGATTTACTCTAACCTTTAGAGCTTTGAGAATCCTTTCTCCAAAACACTTCACGCCTCCATTCTACTGGATAATTAGGCTTTCGGACTACCCCTGATCTACTGACACGGTTCCACTGATGGATGGTCCCAATTCACTTTGGACTTCAGGACTTCAGGAGGCTAGCTCATTTTTTCGCCCAATGCACAAAATCTATTGAATACACAAAATCTGAAGGACTTCTAAGGTTAACACCCCTGTTACTTTCCCATATCTGACAGTTTTTGCAGCTCACGCTTGGATCCTGCGGCTGGGATCTATATTCCTCTTGTGCACTTCCTCTTGTCTGGACTTAGATCCAATGGTCTAGATTTCTCTTGGAAGTTGATCCGACGATAGTTGTTTCTCCTCCTCCTCGGCTTTACTTTCCTTATGATGAAGGATTTTCTTTCAAACTTTCAAAGGCTCAACCCTTTTTTTATTTCTGCAGAGATGACTCCTTGGCCTCTGCTCACGTTTTGAAATATTCTACTCCTCCTGAGCTTTGTTAACCTCAAGGGACTTAGGCCCTAGTGCACACTTGTGCTACTTCCAAGAACTGAACCTTAAAAGGTTATTGACCTCTGTAGGCTTTGCAGGGACTCTGTGCACACTTGAACTACCTCTCCTGAGCTTTGTAGTTTCTTAGACTTATAAGGGTCTCTCTGCCCTCTTTTCCTTCAAGTGATTTTGTGTGCCCTCATGGCACTCATGCTCTCCTTTAGATTTTTGAACTCTTCAGTTTCAAAGTGTTCAGTCCCTTTGTTCTTTCCAAATGATTTCTTGTGCCCTCCTGGAAACTTATGCTCGTTCTCCTGAGCTTGACCAACACTTTAGTAGTGTGTTGGCTTCGTGCACTCCTTGCATTGGCTACTAGAGTGTTCAGTAACTATGATGTGCCCACTTGGAAATCTCCTCACAGAGATCGAAGCAGAGTTCGCACGCACTCCTTGTGCCTGCTCATTGCACTCCTTTCAGAGCTTCCTCTTGGAAGTATTTAGACTTCAAAAACTTCCCTGTGCACTCCTTGTGCCAAATCCTCAGAGTATTCAGTAACTATGGTGTGCCTTTTCTTGCACTCTCCTCTCCAGTTGAGATTTTACACTTTACTAAGTGTAGGTGCACTCCTTGCACTCGCTCTCAGAGTGTTCAGTAAATCTGATGTGCACTTCCTTGCACAATCTCTCCTTCTGAGTTAAATGAATTGTTATGGTGTGCCCACATGGAATGCTCCTTCCTGAACTCAAGACAGAGTCCAATCACACTCCTTGTGTTGGCTTCACAATTTTTTCCAACAAATCTGGTGTGCACTCCTTGCACTTAGCCTAAAGAGCCCAGAACACTCAGAACTTCAGACTGCGAATTTTATCTAATTCCTGCAAAGGGAACCTCTTAAACACCCATGGAATTCATAACCACATATACATAAAACATTCAGACACATTCAAAAAACTCATGAAACATACACACAATAAATCATAAAAAGGGGAATTTTATTCTTTGTATTGAAATCTGAATGTTATTTACACTATGTACAAAAACTAGACTACAACATAGTCTCAGTTCTTCCTCCTCTCATCTCTTCCTCTTCTAATTTCCAACAACCTCTACTTGGCTTACATTACATTGATGTATACAAGAGGGGGATTCTCGAGCTTTCCCTTCAAACTACCTTAGTGCTATCATTTCAAAAATAAATGCAACCTACCACTAATTTTATTACATTTAATAAACATCTAGTCTGAATCGAGCCTAGATCTATCTACTTGTCATCCATTATAGGAAACTTCACATGCATCATGTACATCACAATGGATCAGTCCTCCTTGAGCCTTACAAACACACTTTACGTTGAATTACATTAAATTTTAAATTTAAGGTCAAAATGAGAAGGTTTGCGCCTCTCTTTCCTTGGAATTCGCTCCCTCCTAGTGCACTGATGTGTTGGCTTGCTGACACATTGATGAGTTGGAGTGATGCTCCTGCATCAAAATTCCCCAACATTTTTTATGTGTTTGATGAATGGAGTGTTTAGGGAGTACCTGGACAAGTTTTTAATCATGTTCTTAGATGATATCCTCATCTATTCTAAATCAAAAGAGGGACATGAGAAACATTTAAGAATGGCGTTGCAAGTTTTAAGAGAGCATAAATTGCATGCTAAGCTAAGTAAGTGTATATTTTACCAAAATATGATTCACTACTTGGGGCATATAATTTTAGCAGCAAGGATAGAAGTTGACCCTGAAAAGATAGAGGTCATTAGAGGATGGCCAACGCCAAAGAACGTGATAGAGGTCATATCATTCATGGGTCTTGTCGGTTATTACTAAAGATTCATAAAAGGGTTCTCAAGAATTTCAAGTCCAATCACTTCTTTGCAAAAGAAGAGAGTGAAGTTTGAATGGATTTCCAAGTGTTAAGAGAGTTTTCAACAGTTGAAGGAAATATTGACAAGTGCACCAATATTAAAGATTGTGGATCCAAATGAATATTTTTGTGTGTGCACTAATGCATGCAAGGAAGGACTTGATGGAGTTCTCAGTCAGAGGGACCATGTGGTATGTTGCGAGTCTAGAAAACTAAAAGAGCATGAGAGGAATTATGCTACACATGACTTGGAGTTAGCAATGATTGTACATGCACTAAAAATGTGGAGGCATTACCTTATGGGTAAGAAATTCGAGCTAAGGAAAAACCACCATGGTCTGAAAAGGAAAAGAAAATCAAGTAGTTGATGCACTCAGCAGGAGATCTCATGAAGTGCATGTGGAATCCATCAACATGTACATGAAAGATTTGAAAGATCAAATTATTGCAGTGAATTCAAATCTGCAATATGTGAAAATAAAAGAAACATTACAACAAGGTAATTTGAATAGAAATTTAATTTTTATGAGCTGAAAGAAGATGAAATTATCATGTACAGGGGAAAAGTATATGTGTTGAATTCCAATGAGCTGAAAAATGCAGTTCTGAAGGAAATGCACAATGTGCCATATGTCAGGCACCCAAGATATCATAAGACAATTACAACTGCGAGAAGCCAATACTTTTGGTTGGGAATGAAGAAGGAAGTGGCTAATTGCATAGCCAGATGTATAGAATGCCAGAAGGTAAAGACAAAGAATAGACACCTAGGAGGTTTGCTACAACCATTGTCCATTTCAAAATGGAAGTGGGAATCAATTACAAATGATTTTATTACTAAGCTTCCCAGAATAGTGAAGCAGCATGATTCCATCATGGTGGTGGTGGATAAATTGACTAAAGAAACACATTTTATTCCAGTAAAGACTACACATGAGGAAACAAATATTGCATAGATTTTCATAAAGGAAGTTGCCAAGTTACATGGAGTTCCTAAGACAATAGTTTCAGATAGAGATCCAAAGTTTACTTCAAATTTTTGGAAATGTTTGTTCAAAGGATTTGGAACAAATCTAAATCTTAGTATAGCATATCATCCAAATTCAAACGGGAAAATAGAAAGGACTAACAAGATAATTGAGGACATGTTGAGAATGTCTGTGATGGATCAACCATCAAAGTGGGAAGATTGTATTCATTTATTTGGATTTTCCTACAATAATGGGTATCAAGCCTCATTGAGGATGATTCCATTTGAAGCATTGTATGGAAGAAAATGTAACACTCCTGTGAGTTGGGATAATCCAACAGACGAAGCAGTTGTTGGGCCAGAATTGTTAAAAGAAATGGAAGAGCAAATGGAAAAGATAAAGTAGAATTTAAAGGCTACCCAAGATAGGAAGAAATGTTATGTAGACAATAATAGAGTTTTCAAATATTTTAAAGTAGGAAAACATGTGTTTTTGAAAGTGAAGGCAAAGAGAAGTTTGCTAAGATTAGGAAGCTTCCTGAAGTTGGCAACGGGATATTGTGGGCCTTTTGAAATATTAGAAAATACAGGGCCATTTTCATACATATTAGCTTTACCTGCATCCATGAGAGTGCATAATGTATTTCATGTGTCATTGTTAAATAAATATGTGTTTGATTCTAACCACATAATTGATTGGAATGTGATCCAGGTGGAGCATGAAGGGGATTTCTCGGTGGAACCAGTACATATCCTGGACCGGAAAGTCAAAGTTCTCAAGAAAAAATCCATAGGGCTGGTAAAGGTTCAATGGGCCTCCTACGGTCTTGAATATGCTACATGGGATCATGAACAAAACATGCGGGAAATGTACCCACAATTTTTTGACAATTTTGAAGAAGGCAAAATGCAAGACTCCATTTTGGAAAGCTAGAGTTTCAGAACCACATCTCAGAGTCCTAGCAAACTACGTTGGGGACCTTGAAAAATGAATGGCTCATTCCTTGGGTCAGCCTTGATAAAAGGATAGTACGTCCCTTGGGTTAACCCCAAAAAATTAATAGGGCATTCCTTGGGTCAATGAGTTGAAAGAAACATAAGATTGATGGTTGGAGCTATTGTTGGAGCTGTTAAAAATAAATTTTTTTATTTCTAAGTATTGTGATATAAATCAGCATAGAAGTGCACCAGGGATGACGCACAATTGTAGGGGAGGGGGAATGTAACATCCCCATTATTCCCCAATTTAATTAATGCTTATGTGGATATAATATCTAGCTATGACCAAGCAATGTAATATGCGAATTGTATTTCAATGTTTTAATAATAAAATGTGATGTCATCTACTAAAGGGACATGGACAAGAGATGGGGGTTGAATTAACCAATAAGAGGGGGAACTGTCTAGGATAATGGCCAAGATGGGTCAAAAGGGGGGATTACCCATGTATATTAATTAAAACCATTTTATTAATTAAAACCATTTTCCTGAACTTGTGTATTGTATACGAACCTTCCCATTTTTGATTAAGTGTTCCCAAAGCCAATCATTGAATACATGTAAGAAGGTGGGTGTGAGTCGTCACATCCCAGAGTTATTGGGAACATGGGGTTTGAGTATAATTAGAATGGGGAAGAGTGTGAGTCAAGAAATGCAAGCCACAAGGGATGAAATTTGTGTGGGTTGGGAAAACAATTTTTACAAACATCAAGTTTTGTGCATGGCAAAAAAAAGGGGAGACCAATAAAGAGAGTTGAGAGTGGGTGCAACCTTGGAGGGTGAACTATGGAGTGTAACTGGAGCGAATAGGAGCTGGAGAACCAAAGAGCCAGGTTTTTAGGCATTAATATTGAAATCTTGTTTGAGTTACACTAAAACAACATGTGTTTTTTTTTTTTTTTGTTGATAATTTTCCTAGAAGCAAGTTCACTTGAGTTCTCGGCCTAGATATTCCTAGCTACCTATGCCAGAGAGACCCTGATAAACAAATGCTGCATTCCTTGGGTTATCCCTGATAAATGGATGGTACATCTCTTGGGTTATCCCTGATAAATGGATGGTGCATCCCTTAGGTTATCTCCGATAAATGAATGGTGCATTCCTTGGGTTGGGAAGGTTAGTTGGAAGAGAGCTAATAGAAAATTTAGGATAGTTGTAGGAGAATATCAGTTGGGTTATGATTTTTGTGGTTTACGAGTGGACTGTGAGAGATCACCCTATTTTATGGATTACCATCCTCATCTCGGGAGTGACCTCCTATTGATATTTGGAATGGTCAGTCTATGTTTGGGTGGAATTTTTATCCCAAGCAGTTGGTTGCACAATTATTATTTAAATATAAGTGTTTTATCTTGTTGTTGAGTTATTTACATGTGTCATTGTTGTGCGTGAAATCTGTGTAAATGAGAATGACTTATATGTTGTTGTAATGAATGGTTTAGTTGCATTTCAGGTTTATTATTAGCATGCTTTAGATGCATATGTTTTATGGATATAAATAGTGGCTAAATCTATTTTAATTTTGTAGTTTTGAGCTACAGTAAATCAACTAACAATAAAAGAATTACTTTAGTTAGCAGAATTGTGTTTTCATGTGTATTACACACCATAACATCCTTCGTTCGAGCTGGGGAACATTACATTATTGTATTAGATTTGTAAGATAGATAATTTTATGTGGCATGGCCCAACCTAGGTGTTGGGTACATTAGAGGAGGTTTTGGAGCCGCAGATTGGAGAAGGATTATGGTAACCCTAATTGAGCAGATCCTTGTAGGTTAGGTATAGGGTGTCTTGCGGCAGAGAGACCCTGATAAACAATTGGAACATTCCTTGGGTTATCCCTGATAAATGGATGGTACATAGATTGGTTTATCCCTGATAAACAGATGGTACATCCCTTGGGTTATCTTCGATAAATGAATGGTGCATTCCTTGTATTGGGCAGGTCAGTTGGAAGAGAGCTAATAGAAAAATCAGGATAGTTGTAGGAGAATATCAGTTGGTTTATGAGTTTTGTGGTTTGCAAGTGGACTGTGAGAGACCACCCTATTTTGTGGATTACCATCCTCAGTTCGGGGGTGACTAGCTATTGATATTTGGAATAGTCAATCTATGGTTGGGTGGAACATTCGTCCCAAGCAGTTAGTTCCACAATTCTTGTTTAAAGATAAGTGTTTTATCTTGTTGTTGAGTTATTTACATGTGTTATTGTTGTGCGTGAACTTTGTGTAAATGAGAATGAATTATATGTTGTTGTAATGAGTGGTTTAATTGCATTTTAGGTTTATTATTAGCATGCTTTAGATGCATCTATTTAATGGATATAAACAGTGGCTAAGTTTGTTTTAATTTTTTAGTTGTAAGCTACAGTAAATCAACTAACAATAAAAGAATTACTTTAGTTACCAGAATTGTGTTTTCATGTGTATTCCACACTCTAACATCCTTCAGTCGGTCGAGTTGGGGAACGTTACATTATGGTATCAGAGTCGTAATATAGAGAGTTTTATGTGGCATGGCCCAACCTGGGTGTTGGGTATGTTATAAGAGGTTTTAGAGCCGCATATTGGACAAGGATTCTGGTAACCCTAATTGAGTAGACCCCCATGGGTCAGCTATAAGGTTTCATGTGAGTCCCCCACAGGTTGCACATGACTTGTCATGTGAGGCCCTGCGAGTTGCACAGTTTTTTCCATTGAGGTTAAAGGAAAGGTTGAAGAAGGATCTATCTTCTTTATGTTGAAGTTGAGGAAGGTCTATTGGGTTGTGATCTTATACACTAGGTTGTTACATGATTAAAGGTATCTCTTTATGTGTGTTTTGATGGTTATATCTTGGAGAGTATTAGTATATGATTTGAAGAATATCTTGGAGATATTTAGCACATGGATAGAGGCATGTCTTGGTGAGTTTGGACATATGATTTGACAGACATTGCACATGATTTGGTGTACATTTTGGGGATCATGGCTTATGCTTTGTTGCAGATCTTAGAGATTTTGGTACAGGCTTGATATATATTTTGGCACATATCTTTGGTACATGTTTGAGTTATATCATGGAAGGTATGGCACATGTTTGAGGCATGTCTTGAATTTTTTGGCACATGGTTGATGCATATCTTGATGGTTATGGTACATGCTTTGAGGCATATCTTGGATGGTATGCCTGTAAGTTTTAAACCTGCGAAGTAAAGCAATGCATATAGATTCTTAAGCAATATAGAAATTAATCAATGGCTCATACACAGAGTACACAAAGATTTTATACCGGAAACCCTCAACCGGGAAAA
>CBVK0101228536.1:0-12599 GCA_900067695.1 Picea abies
GAGAGGGAGAACAACCTCTTTCCCCAAAACATGGTAACCATATCCCCAAAGATATACATTAGTTGGAACAACACCAATACCAAATAAACAAAATCAACGAGATACCCAAGATGGTTCAGGGATCTGCGACTCCAGCTGCGCGACCTCCTTATGGCTTGGTTGTTGCTATGAATAGCGGATCTATTGCGAGATGAAGCCTTGGTTCCTTTTCTCCAGAAGATGTGGTCAAACATTCATTTTAGTGCTACGAATAGGTGAAACTCCGCGACTTTATTTCATTAATAAAATATTCTAATAGACAAGGTAGGGGTATTTACCGTACAAATTTTGCATAGTAAACATAGGTAAATAAGTGAAAAAAGGTCAAAAATGGTAATGGAAATGCAACAGAAAGATAGCCCGATTTGGTGCCGAACAACTCCCCCCAACTAGCCTTCTGCATGCCCTCATGCAGTTCACCGCCTCCGCAAGTCTGGATTTCGCTGGCTGTTGGCTTCCTAAAAATGAGCGAGATCATATTCTTCAGCCATCTCTGTCCCTGGAACTTTAAATACATCTTAATGGAGGACTTCCTCCCACCAATCCTCCGGGATGATATACGCTGGAGTGTAATCCTCTACTGGAAACCAAATAGTGGGAAATTGAAACTGGAGTCCCATCCATCAGACCCCACATATTCGGACACATGCCACATATCTGGGCACTGTGGGGAGAAATCATGCAAAATTTGGTGCTCCAAAAGGTTCCCTGTTCCGGACAGCTGTAGGTGCCATCTTCCACCTTTTCTGACAGCAATCAAGAGCCTCTTCATGAAATGTGACTATTTTCTTAACACAATGATCAAGGCACCAATTTTGTGTCCTTAGCATTCTGTCTCTATTCGCCTCAATTCCCCAAAAGGTGTTGTGTATAGTGAACATGGTGACTAACCTTTCAGGTTCTCCTCTTACTATAAATAGCTTATTAACCTGATTAGATTCAAATGTATTAAAAGCCTTCTGCTAGTTGATTTGGTAAAAAGTGTAAGAGGTGAGGGCCCTTAAATGAATGTCTCCCACATATGGGACCAGATTGAATTCTCTATCTAGGCGCAACAGATATCCATGCAGGTAAAATTCACACATCAAATGTTAAGTTGGCATTTCATGGTGCCTCATTATTCGGAGGAATTGTACACCATTTTCTATTTTATAACTAATCTTGTTTTTTATGCTCTCCATGTAGAATAAAAGAAAATGTTCATGTAAGAATAAAGAATAACAAGAAGCAGGGGGGAAACATGCCATCACCTCTTGCGCCAAATTAAACATCTGCTCCTTATTATTTTTTATCCTTGCCACTTGCTTTTCCAACTACTCCATCTTGAGTTGCTGCTTCACATGCCTTAGTCTCATGATGTCTATACGATCCACATATTCAAAAATAGTTGTGGAGGCTCGTTCCTGAGTTCTTATGACCTCGTTTTGATACTGAGCCGCAGTAGATTTCCAAGTTTGTACTTTGACTGTTAAGGCATGCTCACAGTCTTCAAACAATCACTCGACCTGGTTTGTTTGAGTAGCAGTAGAGGTTATGGCTACCTGGTCCATCTGAGTCTCTATTTCTACTCCTATGAATATCAGTTTGCAGTAGATATTGTACAAGGTTAGAATTTACAATGACTATAAAAAAACACAAAAATGCATTGCATTTCCATGAAAGGTCGAAATTCATTGACCATGTTGAAAAAGTGCCAACTAATTTCCCATGTGGTAGCATGAACAATAGATAAATTTAGAACGTGCATGCATGCACTCTTTAGTGAACATGATGTGTAACTGATGGATCAGGTTGTAACGAGATTGTTTAACCGTATAACTGATCCTATATAACTAGCATACCTATAGATGTGTCAAGATGAAATACTATAGAGTGCAGTGTGTATGTGAGGAGAGGATGGTTGTATGTTGGTGTGGCCTATTGTAATTCTCCCTTGAATAATAAGAATACCGATTACCATTGCCCCATGGTTTTTTCCTGTATTGGGTTTCCACATAAATCACCGTGTCACTTGTGTGATTGTTGTTGTGTCTAGTTTGTTCTTGGTTTTATTTTCTTCGCCATTAGAATATTGTTAAGTTTATGCTTATGCTTCCCAACAAATGATATTAGAGCATGTGAGCTAAGTTGGATGAGATCTGGCATGTGAGGACGAGATTTGAGTTCATTGCAGGGGCATTATTCTTTTCCCTAACACTTCCAGCACCTATCGGGAGGAACACTGACCTTGGTATATGAAGATAACATTTGGGTGATTTGAGTGTTGTGTGTTGGAAGAGGGGTGATATTCATTGATCCTTACCGCATGCAGAAGGTGTGATAACATCAATAACCTATGGAGTGATACACTCGTGGAAATATTCTGTGGAGTATTCACGTTGAAAATTCATGGAGAGTTTTTTAGGTCAAAGCACATGGTTTTTCGAGTCCATGCTTTTAGGGTAGCCCGTGGTATTGTGTCCATGGATTGCATGTAATGAAGCCTCTAAAATGCTTGGTGAATTTCATTATAAATTGTAACATACCCAGCCTTATACCACTGGGTCATGCCACCTAGAAACAATAATTTCATCTGTATATATATAAAACTTTAAGCATAAAAATATATATTCTGCAAATACATAGATTCATGAAGAAGTAACAGTAAAAACATACATGCAACATTCACAAGAAAAACCCATAAACATAAACACATGTATAAATACACAACATGGAAGTTAACACACAATTGATACTTATCTTTGATAGAAGACCACCAACTACGTGCAAACCTTCTAGGATCCTCCCAACCTTATATCGTGTTGCTCAGAACTCTCAACATAATATCACCCCTAATCTCGGACTAAACTCCACCCGGGTAAAGAGATTTCTAACCAGGATGATGCTACACATGCAATAGGAAGGATTTCATCCCAGGAGCCAACTCAAACTAATAACCTACAATCTCTCATTCCCCACATGCATGTCCCACTGATCCATATTTAGGAGCAGAACAAACTGATTAACATATTGAATACAATAAACACAGAGATATGAAGAAAAAAATAGATATCCAGTGAAAAATATCTTCTTTTGAATAAATGAAATAGGTTGAAACTATAAAACTACAGAACTAAAACACTTTCTCAAATGGTGGTAGCTATCTCTGAGAAGAGATGTGGTTGCTACACACATACATATGAGAATAATGATTACAATGAGGCTCCATAGGCATTTTTAATATTACTTGTGAATTCCAAAACCCTAGACATCCAAAAACCTAACCCTAGGAGGTGAAACACCAAAAGTCACGTGGGCCCCTATGGGTAAGTTGGTACCTCAACTTCCCGGGGTTGTAACTTTTCCATACGACCTTCGTTTTAGGCGCGTGATAGCCCGTTGGAAAGGTCTTTTAGAGAGGTACACATTTTGTAGTCAAACTCTGACTCTGTCCATATTTTGACTGTGGTGAGCCAAAAAAACATCATTTGGAGCTCCAAAATGGCCCTAGAAGTACAACATGATGTGTTGACATGAAAACATACAAAATAAGCCAGTTGGATTAGGTGAGATGCCACCAATATCCACCTGGAAGATGTGTAGGGATTCAGACATCCCCAGAAGTGTAGAACCCACAATTACAAAGAAGTACAAAAGAACGTGATGAACTAAAAACGGACAAGAGGAGCCAGTTGCAATAGGTGGGTGGCCGCCAATATCCATCTAGATCAACCACTCTATTTAATATTCCTATAATGTATGATATTTTGAAATCATACTCACTTAGTAATTATGAGCAACTTGAAACTCTGCATAAATATGTCTTGAAGTCCATAATGATATGCCTTCAAGTCAAATTTCTTTCCAATTAGATAATGCCACCAAATTCTTAATGTGTGAACTATTGTTGCAAGTTACAAATCATGTGCCACATAATATTCTTCATGTGGTCAAAGATTTCTTGAAGCATAGGTAATCACCCTACCTTTCTACATTAATACTCCACCCAATCCTTCATTTGATGCATCCATACATACTAGAAAATAATGATTCATATATGGTACTTTCAAAATAGGATCAATAGTCAATAATTCTTAAGCTTTTGAAATGCTTCCTCGCATTGTTCTATCCATATAAATTTATTTATTTTTTCTATAATTCAGTAATAGGATTTGTGATTTTCAAAAATCCTTCTACAAACCTTTTATAATATCCAGTCAAACCCATAAAACTGCATATTTCATGTACATCAGTAGGAACTATTCATTCCATAATTACTTATATCTTTGTCGGGTCTGCCATGATTCCTTCTCCAAAAATTATATGTCCCAAGTAGTAAATCATTGACTCATAAAACAAGCATTTAGAAAGTTTTTAATATAACTTATGCTCTCTAAGACATTGTAATACGTGTCTTAGATGTTCTTCATGCTCTTCCAATGTACAAGAGTATATCAAAATGTCATCCAAAATCACTTGCACTAACTTGTCAAGGTATTGTCGAAATAATCCATCCATTAAACTCATAAATGTTCTTGGTGCATTGGTTAATCTAAAGGGTAATACTAAAAATTCAATGTTCAAACCACATCTTAAATGAAGTATTAGGAATATCTTCCTCTTTTATTCTTAGTTGATGATATCCTGATCTTAAATATATCTTAGAAATACTTTAGCTCCTTTCATTTAATCAAATAAATCATTAATTCTAGGTAACTAATGTTGCTTCTTTATTGTCACTTTGTTTACATATCGATAGTCGATACAAAGTGTCCATGATCCATCTTTCTTTATGAATATCACCAATGCTCCCCATGGTGATATACTTGAATATATAAATCCAAAATATAGAAGTTCTTGGAGCTACATCTGCAACTATTGTAACTCTAGAGTCATCATACAATAAGGAGCCTTTGAAATAGGTTTCATTTCTAGTTTAAATTAAATTGTGAACTCTAGTTCTCTCTTAGGTGGTAATCTAGGTAATTCCTCTAGAAACAAATATCAAAACTTTGACAACACTGGATATTATTCTAAACTCATTGGATCCTCCTTTTTGCTCATAATTGTTACTACATATAGTTTACATCATTTTTGTATACTTTTCTTCAATTGTAAGGATGAGATGAATCTTAATGACACTCCTCTATTCATCTTGACTAAATTTATTATATGACCTATATCATATATAAGATAAAGATTTTTATTTTCATAGTCTAATAACGCTTCATTGTTGGGTATGTGTTATATTCTTTGCATGAATAGCCCCACTCATTGTACATTGCACCAGACACAACGAGGGGGTCACAAGGGGGCATTAGGCCACCCCTACTCGGTGGTTCATGGGAGGAGCCCCCCCCCAAAAAAAAATGTGTGGCTTTTTGGTCTGTTTTGGCACAAGGTTTTCCGAACCATGGTTTTCTAATTCCAGTTAAGGAATTAAGGTTGTAATGTAATCCAAGTTGATGGATTAGGGTTTTGGATGTCTCAAAATCATATATATTATATTTGTAAATGGTGAAGTTAATACAATCAAAGTTAGAGGTGTGTCTCTAAACATTTTGTTTGTTTTCCTGGTTAAGAGTTTCCATGGTAAATTTATGAGTACTATGTATGAATGTTATTTTTTACTTTCTATTTTATAAAGAATCTAGGTGTGCATTGTTATATTGTAAAGGTTTAAAACATACACATCACCAACCTTGATATTTATTCTTGGTTGAAAAGGGAGATCCTTGCATTCATCTTCATTTTCTTAGGAAGTTTTCCCACTCCTCTTGTTTCTTTTTCCAGACATAATTGATTGGTGTATTAAGAGGGGGTCTTGATTTGATAATGTGGTCGACACCTTTGTTGATGAGGAACTTATGGTGTATTATGCAAAGGAAACTATCATGCACATTGTCGTAAAATGGTTTCTTGATGTTCTCTAACGATGTGTGTTCTTAGACCGTTTATTCTTCACAGAAATTCTCGAAAATTTTCTCGACCCATTCATACAGGTTAGTTCAACCATCATTGATTAGCTTAGACAACAATTCTTCGTATTTAGCTTGCTTATGCATGCAACACTGTCAACAAATTTATTTATCTATTCTAGGATTGCTTCTATGGATCTTTCATGATTCTCTGTGAAAAACTATGGCATCGCTTGTGCAAGTGTTATTTAGTTCCTCCTAACAAATATTTTCAAGTAGTTTTCCAAATTCCTTTGCCAATATTCATGAATATTATCAACCCTCAACATTTATGCATGCACATAACTAATCTATAGTCCTAGATCATATACTATCAGCAATAGAACCAATGTTGTAATCTAAGGGATTACATAGTAAGTAGTTACCAGTAGTGCAATCACGCGACCATAATATACAACACAGTATTATTCATGCATGCATATATAGATGGAAGAAGAGAATAAAGTAATGGTGGAACTAACAACAAGTAGTATTTTTTATTATATGATCATCAACAACGACATTTACATTATAGATGCATGTCTATTTATACATTTGCAATAGAAGAAGGTAGTTGCAACTACCATAACTACCTTGGATGTTTGACCAACCCAAATACCTAGTCGACTAACCTTCATAGTCAACTTATTCTTTACATTGGTCAACCCTTTGGCCTAATCAACTAGTTGAATAGGCCCCTCCAACAATGGCAAAGACAAAGGTCGTCGACTAAGAGAGAAGTTATTGAAAATGAACAAAAAAATCATTGAAAATGAGAGGTCATCAACAAGGAAGGGGAAGGCCATCATCAATAAAAACAATGCATAGAAGGCAAGGAAAAGGATGACGATGCCAAGAAGGTCGATGCCAATGATGGCATAAAGTATATAGTTGACAACAAATATGGTGTGGATTAACTCATATCAAAACGAGATGGATGAAGACCACATATGAAGTCTTAAAAATGACAATGAAGGTGAATATTTTCTAGAAGATGTTGATGACAGAGAGGTCGAAAATTACCACAGAAAAAGTCTCAATGAAGAAAATAAATATCGTGTGGATAATTCCAATGGGAAAATAAAAGGTAAACATTAGAAAAATATAGACATACATCGATGGAGTAGATGACATATCTAAAAAAGGAAAAGGACAAGGATTTTAAACCCAGAAGCACACATGGAAGATGAGATTGGAGGGAAGATCATTAGAACATTACACCCATGCTAGAATATCAAGGGTCATGGAAGAAGATCGAAGTTCACAAAGAAGACAAAGAGGCAAGTCAACAAGAGGATAACTAGAAGACAACTATGTGATAACAAGTTGTTGGCCCAAATGGAGAGATGAAAGATAACGTTGGCATAAATTGGACGTGGCCTGGATGGAGAGATGAAAGATAATGTTGATACATATGGGAAGTTTTCCTAAATGGAGAGATGAAAGATAGGGTTGTCCTAGAGGGGAAGTTGGCCCAGATGGAGAGAAGAAGGATAAAAAGATATGGGCAAGAGCCATTGGCTTTCTTAGTATAGTTTGAAAGTGGCGAGGGAAATTATAATATGAATATAGTTATTGAGTAGGGGATGGGGCCAAAGCACTAAGGTGCCTAGACCTAGATGTACGATGTAATGTATACTTGTATTATTAATGTGAATGAGTAGCTAGTTCCTTTATGATTCATTGATTGGTCCCTTTTGATTGTGTCATGGATTTGAGATGTTCTTTGTATGTGCATGTTTCATTATATTGTTGTTTGATGGTAGAGTTAAATTGTGTGTGTGCATGTGTATGTTGTAAGTCCCTATATGCATACTAAGGACCCATTGTATAATATGAATATAGTTATTGAGTTAATCCGTAATGAGGGACTTATATCTCACTTGTTTCACCAACACAAATACTTTATGGAATTAACTTTCTAATATTTGTTTCTCTAACATATGCAAATATTTATGTCCTATGAATGGATACAAGGTCTTTGTTCTCAGTTGAGTTATGAGTGAAACTACTCTTCAATATTAGAGGTATGTCCCATTCTCTTATGTAACCTGCACACATCAATCAACTAATAACACAATAGTAATCAGGCCAATGCAAACCAAGACTCTGTAAATATTGTCACTGAGAGCTCTATCTTCAATGCAACTCCTTTACACATTTATATGTAGCTAAATTGAATCTATCATGATGATCAAGGATGAGACTATGCTTCTTTGATTGATGTATTGGCATGAAGGTTCTACTTGGGATTGGGTTCAAGGCTTGGTTACTACTTTGGTACCATTGGCCAATAATAACCATCAATCAATTCAAGTGACTCTACTTCCATTGCCAGCAATAGATCATCTATTGTTGTGTTAAAATAAAAATGCATAGTCTCTGTACTTATTTTGAAACAAAATGAACAATGTTATTGGCTTGCGATGCCATGTTTGGACAACCAAGAACTCAACTCAATGAACCAATACAACGAAATTATCATCAATATGTTTATATTCTTCCAAGTAACGATAGTGTCATGAATCAAGCTTCACTAAATGTCGCCCACCTTTCTTAAAGTCATGCCCATGCATATTCAAGCATACTATGTCAAAACAATGGGAAGGAGAGCATAACAAACCAGCCATCTATCCAACCCAATATTCACACCCCATCAAACATAATCCAATGCACTATGTTGAAGGGAGAGAGGTGTATAACCTGTACAGACCCATACAACCTCAAGTTTTCTTCATGAATGTGTATGACCTCACAAGCCTCTTCCAATTGTTGGGTTCAACATGGGTACGACCTATGTGCAACCATGGGCAAGCGAATAACTTGTTGTGTCTTCTTTCAACAGTGAATAAGCTTGACAACGTAATTATAAACTAGCTAGATTTATGCAACAATGTATTAATGGAAGCCATGGATATTTGATCTCGAAAGAAAATGAATGTTGGTGAATAGAGAGATGTTGGAAATTTTTATTTTCTAAGGAAGAATAAAATTATGACGTAAATCTACATATCTACAATAGAGATTGAATCCTCTCACCACTAAAATAACCATGTAGACACTGAAAGACGAAGTATTAATAGGAAAATGAGTCTTTGAGCGAAGCTAACATAAATACAATGGGGAATCCTTCATTTTATCCATGAATTCAACTACATGAAACATATTAAGCATAGCCAAGAACGACAATAACTCATACACACTTTTTCTTCCTGCCATTCTTAATTGTCACAATTAACACACTCAAAATAGCACATTAAACAAAATAAGAGCAACAAGATCTCGGACATAAAATTTGTTAAACAATCATAGAAAAATTCATACATAGTGACACCATATTTACCCTGGAAATCCTAATGGGAAAACCAACGTCAAATGGTTCCTTGGTTCTCTATTTGGTAATCTATGGTTATAATGCAGCTCATGGCTCTCTATGCATACTTCCCTCTTTGGCTAAAAGACCCTTCGAGAGTCAAGTTACAATGAGATATAGGAGAAATGGGAAGGCCAAGAGACTCAACTTTCAGTTCTCATTCATCTCTCTCTTTTCCTCTCCTATTTTCATTTTTCTATTTGTTTAATTCTTTTTTTTTATTTACCTCATTTATCTTTTATACACTTGCATTGTCCTTTATAGTTTATCTAGCCTTCATTAATTTTGTAATTACATTTGCAAGTACTCAGTCTTATAACCATTCTCTTGTTCTGATCCATTTCATATCACACCTCCTCATTGAGATACTTTTTGGTTTCCAAACACTTAGATGACTGATCTGGATTAATGTGCCTTATGTCCGCTTTTATGAAACATGGCTCTAACTCTAGTTCCTAGCCACAACTCTAACTCTGACTCTGTTTTTGGCATGTGGCTCTAGCTACTAGATATGGCTCTCGCTCTAGTTCCTAACCCAACAAAATCTGAAAATGAGTAGGGTCCAAAGCCCATTAAGATGTATGGAAATTGAGAAGGAAAGTTCCTGCATTTTCATTTCATTGAGAGCTCTCTAGCAAAAGAATGCTAGACCAAATAGATATAGATTAGTTTGATTTCAACCTAATTCTTAAACATTTAGTAGCAAAAACCTTAAATAAATGACCAAAAGTGTGGAAATCAAAGATCCTTAAATCTAGAGAATTCATGCGCCAACTTTGGAGCAAATACAAGAGGAAATAAGTTGAGTCGCAGGTAAGGCAGTTTCCATTTAAATAACAGTTTTTGATACTGATGTTCTGGATATCATTATTAAAATAATTATGATATACCCGCTAGAAGGAGAGCTTGAACCTCCGACCTTGTGGTTAACAGCCACACGCTCTAACCAACTATAAAGTGCCGCATCATAGTCCAATTCTCCTATAATTCCCGTATCCTACCTATTGCTATGCCCTTCTCATACATTAAATCTTCTCGGAAAACGCAAAAGTTCAGATCTAATTCCATTGTCGGGATTTGAACCCAGGTCGCCTGGGTGAAAACCAGGTATCCTAACCAGACTAGACGACAACGGAGGCATTAATAAAACTAAAAATATGTTTATCTTCACCTAAGAAAGTATATCTTACGACATGCATACACTTTAATTCCTGCCAATCTGGCTCGTTCCATTCAAGTAAGCTAATAAGCTTCCATCCAGCGTGGTTTGCCCATAACCCACTGACCCCAAAATAGAAACTGCCATTGATATTCATATGTGAAGTAAGTTCCTCTATCTCATGTAATATGGTGTAGAAGATATATGATGTAATGAACTAGGTTTTTAATAAATTTATAAAATTAAAAATTATTTTTATGTGAAAAATAAAAAAATAATTGTTTTTAAAATTAATATTAAGGGTTATTGACTTAGTTTTTATTGATACAATTTTCAACACCGATGTGTAGTCACATCATCGTGTACAAATAAAACTAATTACTTAAAATCATTTGTTGGTGGTTTGTAAGGGAACAGACTTGCAATTTTACAACATGTTATCTTAAGTATGAGGAAAACAAGTTTCTAACCAATCAAAACCAATTTTATGTCATATTCCAAGATCAATAGACGATTTCACCCATTATTATTTTTTAACAGAAACTGGAAAAATGTATATTAGAGGTGTGGAAGAATCCACTAATTTACAAAAAAATGGTCATTATAGACCTTCGAGAGATGCCACTTAGAGAGAACCTATTGCAAATACAGGGTCCATTTTTGTAATAGTAGCATTTTCTGTTGCATCCCCCTTTTCTAACAAAATTTCTGAGGATATAGTTCCTCGGATAACTCCGGTAGAAGATTCTGTTAAAACAGATTGTAAGACAAAACATTAAAACACCATAGTTTAATTACCCTTTTCCAGTTTGACCTGTTGTATTTCTAGCATAGTTTTCTGGTGCGGCTCGTTCAAGTCTGGAATCTGGTCTACTGAATTTGACTGATCATTCTTGGAATTTTCCTATTGCTCTCTCGGGTTGCTTGGTAGTTGTTGCGCACCTTCCAGCCGATCTAATCTCCTTTGCATTGCCTCCATTTTCATGCGGTATTCCTCTAACTCGCTTCTTTGGGCATACCTCTCATCCTGAAGCTTCTCAATCATGTGTCTATGCTGGGACAACGTTTCAAGTTCAAAGGCCCTTTTGGCGCCAATTGCTCCAATTTGGAGTCTAATCCTGTTGCAACCAATGCACTCCTCTTCAAATGGATCCTCTGCCCAATTCCCTGAGTCCACTAAGACTCCTTTACCTTTCTGCACTGTTGCGTATGTTGAAGACACTTTGAACCTGAATTTTCCTCAGGCTTTCAGCAGGAAACGAGTTGGAACCCACGGGCTGAGCAAGAAGAAAAGAGAGTCACAGATCTTCAACGAGGAAACGAGGAAGGTCGGAGGCGACAGGCCGAGCGAGGAGAATAAAAAGAGGGAGCACAAGATCTAGGTATCCAAGAGGGAGGGCTCTGGATGGGTCTGCTAAGGCTTCTGGGGACGAGTATGACAAGAAGGGCATAGAATAAGCGATAAAAGCAGAATAGAATTCGAAGAGGGATGAAAAAAAAGAATCTGGACGCCCAGCGGAAAAGAAGGAGCAGATGAATTTACCTAGGTTGCCAACCTTCCAGATGTACTCAGGCTCGAGGACGAGGCCATAATCTCCCATGAATCCATTAATGGTATGAGCATGCTAACTTGCTTGCGCGTTGGAAAATCCATGTGAATAGTTCCATCAAACTCCATGAACCCGAGCTTGAAGGTGTTGTTGACGTCGAAAAGGTGAGTATGTTGTGCGGCAGGGATTTCTCGTACCTTATCCATCCTCTGCTGGTCCTTGGTGACATACACTCCCATGAACGTTGAAGGACTGTCCTTCTGAGCTTTTCGCATCATGATTACCCTACTTATGACATTAATCGTTTCTTCCCCTTGGGCGATGTGTCTTGATCTCCCTTGCCACTTGTTCAATCTTATGTTGCCCTGTTACACGTGGTTGAGAGCAAGCTCCTCACTTGCTCTGCTAACGACACAGCTCCTCCGCTTGGCTGGGCGAGTTCTCCAATCACTGGGGTCCCCACCCCCGCTCATGTTTTCCTCTCCCCCCTTGGTTTTTCTTGAGCTAGCGACTTGAGAAGCCTGAGCCCCTCTCTTGTTCAC
>CBVK0101228538.1:0-32540 GCA_900067695.1 Picea abies
TGTCCCCTTCCAATTGATCATGACGAAGGATGACTTAGTAGCCTATACAAATCCCATACGTTATAGTCAACAGAAAAAGGGAGTCACGGGGATTTATTTAGTGTCACTGAGTTAAAAGATGACAAAATCCTAAAGTGACATTAAATAAAATTAATACTTAAACATTAAAAAGTGATGTTTAATGTTGAAGTGAATATTGGAGGGAAAATAACGTGAGGGTTTGATTTGGTCAAAAAGGGAAAGATCTAAAGGGCTTGGAGGAAGAATAAAGAAGGTATAGCTCCTCACTTCATCATTATTATTTGATTGATCTCTTGTATGGTGCTCTTGGAGCCATTGTTTCATTAGGGGATTGATCTCTTGTATGGTGCTCTTGGAGCCATTGTTTCATTAGGGTTTATCAAAACCCTTCCACTAATTGGTTTGGTTTCAGTGGTGCAATACCCACCCTAGCTAAACAAGGGGGAAACTCATCCAGGGTTTCTATTGAAGCTATATCTTTGGATTTACTTGCAGTTTGGAGGAACAATGATTTGTTTATGAGATCCATGGCAATTTTAGAAGGCTGATTCATATTTTTTGTAGGACCCTAAATATTGGTGAAGGCTAGATGGAGTCATGAAGGTTGTAGGAGGTTGTTGGAAGAATTTATTAGGGAGCGAGCCATCAATTTAAGTTGAGCCATGGAGCAAGTGATAGGCCATGAGGGTTTTGGAGGAGGGGCTGAGAGCCCATTCTTGGTTTCTAGGAGGTTGATATGCCCTTGAAGAGGGTCGTTATCATTGTTGGAGGCAACATGAAGATAAAGGAAGCACTTGGAGTAGGACGACATTGTCTTAAAGGTTGGCCTTTTTTGTTGCTAGGAGGAGGTCGCATCATCCATTGAGGGGTCAGAGACATTATCACATTTTTTTGCTTGAACTTATGTGTTATTTTATTGTAGTTGCAGCTCATGTAACAACCCACAGATAAATTAGATAGTGGTTATTTCTGCAGTTGTTGTAGCAGCCCATAGATAGTTTAGTATAGTGGTTTCAACTGTTGTACCATCCTATTGACAGATTGGTTCAATGGTGTATTTGAGTTCCACTTCATAATAAAATTCCTTCTTGTTGTCTCCTCAATTTATGTTGCATGCAATATGTTTGATGGAAGGACTTCATAGCATAAATGCAAACTATTTGTTATCCACTAGAATTACATTGTGAAGGAAGTATATGTGAATGCTAACTATTTGACAAAAGCAAACCACCAAAAAATACCATAATTTACATAGCAACCCTTAATTACCTAGCCTAACTCTATTGGGAATATTACACACACGTGTGAGAGGAGAGAAAAAAAGAAATGCACGTGTGAGGAAGGTAGAGGTCACACATGTGAGCAGTTTGTATAGTCACATGTGTCGAAGAAACAAGTTCACACAATTTCACGTGTGGTATGGAACAGGTCTGTACAGTCACATGTGTCACAGTCGTACAACAGAAAAATTAGGTCACATGTGTGAGTTTTCTAGGCAGTAGCAGGTCCATATAGGCTGACGTCGGCAATCTATACATTTCGTACGGATGACATTAGCATGCCATACAACAAAGTGTGGAGTAGATTTCTAAGTGGGAATTTTCCCGAGATATTTTGTTGAATTTGGTTTTGCTGAGAGGACTAGTTTTTGTCCTCAAATTTACTGCTATTGTGGATTGTTAAGAGGGTTGATTTTTCCCTCAGAAATTTCTGAATTTGGAAAATTTTACAGAGCAGAAAATTGTGTCTCATGTGCATGGATAATTTCTCTCTGATATTTGTATTTCCACTGCTATAATTTTTTGGACCATAATTTAAGTGTAAAAGTATTCAGTGATAACAACCCTAGGGTTTACTATTTGAGTCACTTGGAAGTAATTTTCAAATCTGAAATTAGTTGCATAAAAATTGATAGTGTCAAGAATCCATTCAGTGAGCTCGACATCTATGTCGTTGTCTGGGGCTATAACTCTTTCTAAATAGACATTTTCCTCCATTAGTTCCATTTTTGCTCAAATTTCAGGGGAGTGTAAACATTGAAGACCTTTGTTGCAGCCATAGCCTCTTGCTAGGCTCATGGTAGAGGAAGTCTTCTTTGTTGGAGCTAAACCCTTCGCCATGAACCTCCTCACACCATATTTACGCCCTAGAATGAAATCGATGCTAAAGAGAAAAGAACTTTCCCAGGCTGGTAAGGGGAGACCACATGGGGATCCATAGAAACTAATAAAAAAGGGAGAATTATAGAGTATAATGGCCTTCCCCGAGGCTTTAAACCCACTAACACTACAAATGAATAGCATGATTGTGGCTCATGTTGTAATACCATTGCCATCACAATGTCTTAAATTCTTGGACGCCTTACCAATTGCATCATTACCCATCTCCGGAGGGGAGTGACCATCATGAATTGCAACCACTGATCATGCGAAGCCTGTGTTGAGTATGACTAAGCCCTTTCCCACATTAATTTATCACCTATTCCCAACCTTCACATCAGTGGGATGGTTTTAATCTATACTGAATGGGTGGAATGAACCTTGTTAATGGCATCCCTTCTCATACTAACTACGAGCGTGTGGGATGTGACCTAACATCTCTCCATGTGGTGCGTTGGAGACATGAACTCGCTACGCATGGGTTCCTCTGGCCAGGTGGCTCGCATTACTCCCCATCTCGGGGAGAGATTTAATAATCATTAAAATTAGATTAAAAAAAATATAAATTTATTAATATTTAAAAGGTCTAAGTGATTACAAATTTTTTTAAGAAATAAAAATTAACATAATTGATTTTTTCTAATATTAAATTTGAGACATGAATTTTTTTCCCATTTTATCTCATTCACGGGAGATTTATGTCGATAATGATGTTATTGATTAAGCCTATAAAGTTAAATTAATTACTTTAATATATCAAGTTGATTTTACGATTGAAAAACTTGGAAAATTTTGTGTATTTAAGCTTTAATTAATGTTCTCAATTTCGCTCCCCTCCAACAATCGCAATGTTTGCAAATTTAGGTTCATGATCGCTCTAGAATGTGGCGTAGTGAGTACGCAGAGTGTGACTGTAATACTTGTGAACTGGAAGCAATGAAGTTGAAATTGGAACATCAGCAACAGGAAATTTTAGACCTCCGAGAATCACATTCACAGCTCAGGAAATCCATGCAGGCAAGAGAGGAATGATGCGATAAAGAGATGACAATTGTTCTGAGGAGAGTAAATCGGAAATCACAACAAATTCGCCAATTGAAAAGAGAAAAGCAAGGGCACGGGAATGCAACTCAAGGCCAACATGAAAATAATCCCTTAGAAGGTTCTCATGCATCGTGTGAATGGAGTAGCCATGGCAACAGCTAAATGCAGTCGGTCCCCAGAACAACATATAAGCTCAAGTGGACACAGAACTCAAGTTAAATTAGCCAGGTTTCAATTATATCTATTTTTTCTATAATCATCGGATAGTATTATCTCTTGGTTCAGAAACTCTCTTTATCTAAAGCTTTTTGAGAAATTCTCAGTGCTATGAGGAAACTCATCTCCTCTTTTTTTGGATGATAATTCCCAAACTTACAATGATGTACTTTTTGGTTGGTTTTAGCATTGCTACATACTTCTTTTAATATAAATTCTTATTCGCTTTTGTAAAAAAAAAAAAAACAGTAAACATGTTTAAGGATCAAATCCCACCCTATGTCCTTTAAATTTTTAAGGCATGGTAGGTGTGGGGGAGTCACCAAGATTCAAAAGGAAACATAATTGCATATTATTTCTAGGGGCTTGGAAATGTATCTAAAAATCTTGTTGAGGCCTACTCATAGTGGATGGGTCTATACATTGCAAAGGAAGAGGGTCTCAAAACTTTAATAGTTATGGGGAATCCAATGTTGGTCATCAAAGCCATGATTGATCAATTGGTGTCGAGAGGTAATACCTTAAGCTCACTCATCTCAAGGATAAAATAGCATCTCAAATTTTGATCATGTATATTTTTTCATATCAGATGAGAACTAAATGGAAATTTCGATCATTGGGCCAAGGTTTGTTGATAAAAAATGGGGTGCATGGCTATACCCCCATACCTTAGTGGTATATATGTATCAATTTAACTCACCATTAATGCAAACTCATAGCTAGACACATCAAGGGATGGATGGCAAGTGGTTTTGTTGTCTGCGCATATGGCTTGTATGGAGCACTGTGAGGTAATTCAATGTCGCCTATGTGAAATTTCAATGATATGTGGCATTATGTTAGTAATCGGCACCTAAGTTGTGACGAAAACTCTGTTATGAAATAATTACCCTAGAATCTATGGTATTGGCACAGAGTGTTTAGAGGTGAGGCCGGTCAAGATTTAAGGATGTGTGATGGTTTATGGTGCGAGCTTAGCGCATACAGGGGTGCACATAAGCACTCGGGGTGGTTATTTCGAGTGGAGTTGCATCTTTGATGTTGGTATTTCCTTTAGTTCATGCCAGGAAACCCCTGGTTACTTTTTCTCGTGGCAGTTTCTTATGACTTTTTTTATGACTCTTACTTGTTTATCCAAAATAACATTCCTCTATTTTTGTTAGTTTTCTACAAAATTGGAATTCGAAATTGTTGTGTGGGGATTGTTTGGTTTAGTTTCTCTTTAAGTGGTCTTGTGCAATGTCCTTTTGAGGTGGATATGGATAACCCAAACTTGAATCTCTTTGTTAGAAGGGTATGAAAATGAATTAAACATCATCTCTGTAAAATATGAATATAAGAAAGTCTATTAATTATATGTTATTTATATAAATAATTATAAATATGGGATAATTAATCATTATATTTTAATTAGAATTAGAATAACTTATTAACTAGTCATATCATGGATTGGAGCTCTACTAGGGTGTTTTGATGCTCCATGCACTCTACGGTTTCTGTGATTTTTTAGCTTCTCCCTAACTACACCTTAATCTCTTCCATGAACGGACAGGCCTGAGAAGCGCAATGGATACAATGGTTGAGGTGGCATGATACCCCTCCTATCGAGAAGTAGTCATGGTTGCAGTTGGAGATGCATGAGGGTCAAAGTGATTATCGTTCGATTCGTTGCCCCAATCTTTAGAACACAGCCAGTATGTGGATTTTGACAAAGGAAAAAGATAGCGAATGACCTGGAGACTTCCCATCCAAAGGTGGCTCATGCGTGGGAGTCGGAAAAATGTCTTTCACAAGCTTCTTTTTCTCCTAGGTGATCTAAGAGGATCTAAGGAACGCTCACAGAGGTCCAGGAGGATTTGAAACGCTCATAGAGGTCCCAAGGGATCCATAAAAGCTCAAAATTTGACCATCTCAAATGACCGAGAAAAGGACATCATTGCATAGAGCTCGTCGTCAACTTTCCAATGGCGGAAATGCCAAGTCAAACGGAGCTCATATGAAAAAATTATAGTTGGTCCAAGTTCAATTCAACCATGTCAAAGTCAAAGTCAAAGGGGCTAAAAAGGATGACACGTGTCACCACTGTAAGGGTGACATGTGGCACATCCATACAATTGTACAACGATGATGTAGCCACACCCCAAGGTGCCACGTGGACTAACCGTACAGTGACTAGACAGATTTGTTGACAGATCGTATAGACTACGTGGTCTAATCATATGTTGACATGTGGCATATAGATACAAATGGACCAATGAGAGTCTACCATGTGGCAGCCTCCCATTGGCCCTCATTGGTCACGGTTTACCAAAAAATATGTGGTCTAATCATATGTGGACATGTGGCATATAGATACAAATGGACCAATGAGCAGCATCCCATTGGCCCTCATTGGTCACGGTTTACCAAAAAATATTGGGAGTCCAGGAGATCAAACCCATGACCTCCCAGAGGCTTAACAAACCCTCTATTACCATCGCACCACACTAGCAGTTCTTAACATACATATGGCACGAGTTATATTTAAAGTTATAAAATGTATTGAATGGGTTTAAAAGGGTCGAGGGCCTAATCCCTTGGCCCAGATCATATGTAATGTGATATAACCATGACCCAAAATATGAGGGGGATAACGAACTAAATGTTATGCATATGGTGTATACCATATGTGATAGCCAAAATAACCAACGGATATATATATGGTTCAAAATATAACATACCAACCGAAGGTCGGTGGATATATATATGGTTCAAAATATAACATACCAACCGAAGGTCGGTGGGGATGGAACCCATAACTCCGCTAAACTAGCCACCATTTTAACCACTAAACCATTGGTGCCACTTAAGTTGTCAAAAGTGTGGATGGAGGTTGGAGGGCCTGCAACCTATATATGGGCGTGGATCCCAACACCTGCACACGTTCCAAGAGGGGCAAAGATCCCGAGATGGCATGAATCCCAATGCAGGGTACATATCCCAAGGACGTATGTATTGTCTCGAAGTACATGCTAATAAGAGGCCATGTATGATTGTCTCGTAAAGCATGCCATAAGGTATAATGACAACACCTAAGCAACTTTATACTCATTTTCATGATTTTCCACAAGGATCACAAATTTGAGGTATGTTTTATGATCAAAGGTTATTTGTGAAAGTCTTAGTCCAAATTTCCATTAATGAGATTTTAGCGCATTGTTTTGTGTGCCAATGAGGGTGAAATTGAGCCAGAAAAGTCTTAGTCCAAATTTCCATTAATGAGATTTTAGCGCATTGTTTTGTGTGCCGATGAGGGTGAAATTGAGCCAGTTTAGAATTTGGTCGACTTTATAGACAAATTTCTCAGAATTTCGCAAGGATTTCAATGGTGAACTTATTTTCTTGTTTTGAGTAATGGAATTAAAAAGAGTCCATTAAATTGGATTTTTATGAGCCCATATTGTAATGTAATTAGGCATTTTGAGATTATGGAAAACAATCATGCTATCTAAAGGGACTTTGAAGATGAAGCAATATATGTCATCTATGTATGTAATTTGAGTTCTTTTATTTTCAGTTCTGTCATGTCATCATTCTGCAAAGTAATCATCGGTTTATGAGTTTTTGGATAAGAAGCACATCATCATTTTTTTTTGTAAATCACATCAATACAATGAGTAAATTAATTATGAATCAAGTTAGATGTTGCATGTATATATTTAAAGGAATAAGTGGTATCTAAGGATTTTTGAATCACTAGGTATGTGGTAAGATCTATAAGAGTAGGATAAAACTCTCAATACATGAGATATCATGTTCTTATTGGGAAAAATTTAGGTTTATGGCCCACTAAGAGGGATCAGATAAAGTGGATCAAAGCCTCATGGAACCCCAAGGGCCATTATGACCTTCAGTTGGGCTCCAAATGTTTTTTCACAACAATCTTTCACAACCTGGAAGACAGGGAAAGAATATTTGAAAACAAACCTTATTTCTTCAATTTAGTTGGGCTTTACCTAAGATACTGCACAAATCAATTTATCCCGAAAAAATAGGACTTCACCCATGCCCCTGTTTGGATTAGGCTCTACTCTCTCCCTCGGGAGTTTTGGTTGGAATATATTCTAGAAGGCATTAGAAATACTCTGGGGATTTATGTGAAATCTGTGGAAGACCCTAGAAAAAATTGCTACACCTCCTACACATGGATTTGTGTCTACATGAATATATCGAAGCCCCTCCCTAGATCAATCTCCCTAGAATATCATGATGACGATTGGATCCATACAATTGATTATGAACACATTCCCTTCATATGTAGGAAGCTTCATGAACATGTCCATTTATTCAGAGATTTTCCTCTCAATGCTCCCCTAAACCGAATCCAACAACGATCGAGAAAGAAAAGGATGGTTTCACCCTAGTCCATGGGAAGCGTAATCAGAGCTAGAAGAAATATGTCATGGCTCAAGAAAATGTGCCATCAACTAGTAACTCCTTCGAAATATTGGGCCATACTTTGGATAACCCAAAAATGAATGGGGCTCCTCCTGATGCAGTCAAGGGGTTGGCACAGGACAAAACGAAGTCCATCCCGGAGCCCATCCTAGAACAAATCATTGTGAGGGGAGATGATCAAAACATAGAAGATGATGAATATATGGAGATAGAATTGGACAAGAGGGAATTAGTTGGGATTGATATAGCAAGTTTGGAAGAAGCTTATCATAAATAGGAATTGATCTCCCTTCCTTCAGAACAACAAAGAAAGGTGCACAAGGTCTACATTAACTCCATAAATGGGGACCTCTAGATCTGGCAAAGGGATGGGAATTCAGAGAGATCCCCTTAAAGATAATAGAAAGCAGTCAAAGGATGAGAAAAAAATTGAAAGAAGGTCTACCCAATAGCTTATTCAAGATGTCATAAGTTTTGTGGTAAAATCGAGTCAAATCCAACTGATCCCGTATATTTTTCCACCCATTCCCCCCTCATATTCCTCATGAAGATCATCTCTTGGAAAATAAAAGGCATGCTAAACCTCATAATTCCTTTCTTTTTCATTAATCTGCATTTATATTTTTTCTAAGTATGTTTCCCTCCCATAATTTTCATTGTCATGTCCTACCTCCATGACTTATGGTTTTTCCATACTTATGTCATTTTGTTATATTTGTGGGTTGGAGGACTCGTGGACTCATGGTCTATCACTTTTCTTCCTTGAAACTCTTCCCAACACTTAGTTTATTTTTCATTCACGGACTCGCAAACTCATAATTTATTTTCTTTCTATCTCCCCGTCTTCACAAGTTCGTCTGACAAGTATCAATACTTAGCCATTTTTCTTATCACGGTGGACTCTCGAACTCGCATTCTCATTTGATTTCCTCCACTCCACTACCTCGTTGTGACGTGTCCTTTCTCTTTCACAATTCTCAAGTCATATTAAATTTTAATTCTACGAATTCAACTGCTAAATTAAATTATATAAAGGTCGTTATTAATTATGCTTCTATCGAGGCAAAATCACATTTATTTCAGATTAATACTCTCATCAAGGATCTAACGTAAAGATTATTTCACTATTATGAGTGGCATTACAGAGAAGCATGTCAACCTGTTAAAGATGGTTGAAAGAAAACAAACATTTTTGCGGGGATACCCTGAATATATTCACTAGAGAAGATCATAATTACCATTGGTCGAGGGCATATTGGTATTATTCAATGTTTCCAGATAAAGATAATAATAAGGTTTGGACATTAGGAATAGCTCTCGTTGGTTGTTTCCCTGAGGTTTTCAAGTGCAACGAGATTGTCACCCGGTGTATTGATAAATTTGTCCAGAACAGAAGAACAAATCCACTACAAAGAGGCTCCCTTGTTTGATTGGCGCCTTCAGGTTTCAAAAAAATGTTAAAAATACCATAGTCGAACTTAACATACAAAGGAGAAGAAGCCATAAAATTTCTTAGAGGGAGAAATAATGAAATGGAGCTACTCCAAGAATATTTACAAGATCTTACTGCAATGCTGGAAGACATATCCATAATCCGGGTTAGTTCTTTAAAGGACCCTTATTGAGAAATTGCTTGGTTATTTACTAAAGTAACCGGCCAGGATTCTATGGCAACTATTACCTGACTGGCACTATATATTTTACATTTTAAATCTCATGAGAATGTTGTTTTCGATTGGGAAAATATCATTTTGAATGAAATTTCTACACAGTTAACGAATTTCAGAAGTGAGAAAAAGTTCTTTATGGCATCTTATCTGATATTTGTTATCACACACTGTCATATTTTTAAAGGTTTGAGTGTTGGAAAAAGGGTAAACTCAAAAATTGACCCTGTGACTATGTGGTATCAAGTTCTCTGGGGGCAGAAAGTTATCCTTTATTTTTATGAGGTTTACAATGATTTTGTCTCTGAATTTAAGAAATTACTCTTTGGAGAAGATACTTCTAGGCTTCCGTTGGAAGCATCTGCCTTTCTGAATAAAAAGGGAATTCTAGAGAAAATGGATAACTACAACATCATTAGGATTTTATGTTCTCGTGAAAAGCCTATATATCTCCCTTATTATGTGTCAGACAAATTATTTATCATAGAGGTGGTAAGGCAATATAGGATATGGTTTCATGCTCTTTATGAAAGAAGAAAAAAACAGTTTATTCCTCTGCCTTGGAAAGTTGGTGAAATACTCTTGAGAGGAATTCCCAAAATTGATGAATATGTCTCTTATTTTGACCAATTTAAATTGAAGTTTGTAGAAGAAATCAAAGGATTTGACCCTAACCATCTTTTTAATAACCACATGGTATCAGTCGGGCTCAGCCCCACAATGATCAATACACTCACATTTGGTGAGGAAGAGGGCGATAGTCATGACCCTCCTGTTTAAGGTGTTGATAAAAATTCTGGTGACATAGAGACAATCGTGAGCACTACAGAACATTATGAGCAAAGAGGGAAACCCTCAAGTGAAAGAAACGCTAAGCCACCCGCTATTTGTCACAAAAGTCTTTTTTCTAAAGTAAATGCTCAGTTTGCAATGCCCCAACAAAGAAAACCCTCAAGCAACAATTCAAGTGATGATGGAGAAAGAAATCCTCCTCATGGAATTTTAGAAAACCCCCATAAATTAACAGTGAAAAGGAAAAGGGTTAATTCTCAGTAAGAGGGAGAAGAACAAAATGCACCTGAAAATGATATTTTGCTCGATGATGTGGATTTAGATGTTGACATTGAAAATATCTAGTTTTCATACGAAGAAGAATGCGCCTAAGAAATTGTACAATATGTTGCATTGGTTGCTCAAGATGAAGTCTTCTCTAACGAAGAGACAGTTTCTGTGCATAATGTTTTATTTAATAAGTCTTCAAATAAATTGACCTTTGAAAGAACCTCGAAGAATAAGAAGGGAAAGTCATGATCCACCATTAATAATAAAAACATGTTGTCGTCAAACTTATTCTCAATTCATAGGGTCGCAGGGGATGCATTATATGTTTCAATAATTAATATGGAAGAGGAAAATCTTAGGCTTAAGGAGAGAGTCAAAGAATTGGAGGAAACTCTCATGCCCCCACCCATACTGGCTACCCAATAGCCATGATACAACCTGACATACTCTTCAAGGAACTCCAAAGTCAAATCTGAGAGTAAAAGGAATTCCAATCTTAATCATTGCTACTCGACGCTTTGTTGAAGAGAATATAAAGAAAAGGATGTCGCTTATTCTATATTTGTGGGACTTGGCAAAAAACAATTCTGCTCTTGGGCTCAGAATCCAAAACACTAAAGAATACTTAAATGCAGATTTGAAGAATGATGAAGGATTATTCACAGATGGAGTTGCTATGTTTATAGCAAAAGTCTCAGCAATGATGGATCATAGGAGAAAACATGAAAATTTTCCCTCCTAGAGCCGTGTGAAACAATTAAAGGCATGTTGGATTGAAAGAATTAATACATTAAAGGGGTTGTTAAATCAACTAAAATATTTATCACGGAAAAATACTGAGGCATACTCAAAGATTATTGGTTTGGATATTGCAGGAAACACTATTGAAGTTTTAGATCCAAGCTTATTATCAAATTCAATGATCATGAGAAGAGAGCATTTTGAAGAGCAAGTCGAAAATTTGAAGAAATCATCAGCCGAAAAATTTGATAGTATGGTTGAGTATACTTATGATGACATTGATAATTGGCTTGTTGAGTATACAAATAAAAATGAGGACATTGAGACTATATTGAAAAATTTATCTATTAACCATAGAGAAATTGGGAGTGAATTGTTTAATATCAAAGTAAAGCAAGAAGTAGTTGTTGCCCCATTAAGGGAATATATTTTAGAATGGTTAAACAAGTCTATAAACAAGATTTTTGAATTTCCAACGGAAGAGGTTACATCTGGCCACTTAACCGCAATAGGAAAAGATACAAAGGGCGCATCAACAAGAAAATGAGAGAGAGAGGTTCCATCACAGTAAGTCCATAGTGATCATATACCTTCTTCCTTATCAGATTTCATATAGTTATATGTATTCGTTCATTGGAAAAGTATAATCGAATTCTAATAACTTCCTCCTTGTCTTCTTTCCAGATCTTGTTGCTCATGCTCCTCTCCATGCTCTTCTCTTCATCATATTTCTTGTGAATATTTTTATGGTCCACGGGAGCCCCAATCCCAATCCATTTATGGACAATGCCTTTAAATTTCAAATATTGTAACAAACATTATCATTTTTGAGAAATTACAGAGAACTAAGTCAGGATGGGTTTTGATTGTATTTTATAACCTCAAGTTCTAAGTATAATATATTTAAATTTGATCTATCAAAATATTTTTTTGATCTTAATAAGTAGTACTCTATCAAAGTTCTCTTGTGCCATTGGACCATTTCTTTTATTTGAATGTGATTAGAATTTTTATTAAACTGTGATGGATGTGAGGATTTTATCATTTTCTATATTGTGTGGTGTCTAAGGTTCCTGGTCCACTTCTTAGGAATTCTCCATATATATATTTTTATTTTTCAGTATTTTCAATTTTTTTGAGCCATAAAGAGTTGGATTTAGCCATTTGACAATATCCCATATTATTTTTTATATCAAATATTCAAAGAAAATCATAAGCCAAAGAGGAGTACCACCTCTTTAAAAATGTAGGGGGACTCATATCCTCATGAGGTTGTCGTTTTGGTCATGACAAATTCAAACGTCAACACAACATATGTAAAGGTTTTGTTGACTTTGTATAGATTACATCTTCTAAATGTGATAGAGACTATCTTCTTTCTTTTTTTCACTTTATTCTTTTTTATTTATTTTCATTAATGTAATATATGTAAAGGTTTTATCGCTCGAGATGTAGAATAGTCGGTGATGGACTATATTGTTAAGGCACTCTGTTATGTGAAGTCACTGGTTCAAAACCCTCGATTAGCCTTGTATGCCGCGTGATGGGATGCATTGGCATGCCTCAAGTTATAGTGGTAACAGTGGAATAACATGACCATGTGTCACGTGAGTAAGTGCCCGAATAATTGTTGATTTCCCTAGTAAAAAAAAAACCATATATAAAGGTTTTGTTGACTTTGAATAACTTGCATCTTCTAAATGTGATAGATACTATTGTTGTTCTAAATTAGAAATGTCTATCTCATAATAATTTTTCATCATCCTAAAATGTTTTCATCATTAACTTTCAAATGTCATTGATTTCTAAAAAAAAATCCATTAATATTTAAAAAACAATTACTTCCAAGTGTCATTAATTTATAAAAAAATCCATTAATATTGAAAAAAAAATCCAACACACTGCACACATCAACCCAATCACCAAAATCACCATACAACCCATCAACTCAATCATTGAAATCACCACCACACAACCCATCCATCGATATGAGTCATACAAGTTCAACTCCCTAAGTTACTTTAGAATCCCAAAGTCTAGATACAACAAAAACAATCTTATAATAAGATCGAAAGCAATAAGGTGGAGACATATAAAAGGGACCATCACCTTATTGTAGTATATATTTTTTGGAGACCAAATAACATTAACTTATTAACCAAACGACCAAACCAAAACCTTCGACAAAATACTCTCCACCTCTATTCTCTCCTAACTCGGGACCATATCACCATCATGCAGTGAACCAAACCAAAAGTAAAAGAACTTCGACAACCCGTGGGGTATGACCGCTGGTAGCCGGTTACTAAGTGAAAAGAAGAGTCGACTTAACTCCTGAAGATGCAAAATATATCAGTTTCTTGTATCATTCTCACGTTATTTTACATCCTCTTTCTCTTCTACCACTTTATCCATTATGACCAGAGTGAAGACAATTAACAACGACCTGCGGTAGATCAGGTTGTTGGAGCTCTCATTTCATATCAAGAAAATAGAAAGGTATGCTCACATTCATACGCATTGTCTCAAAGATTAACTATAAATGTTGTTATTGACGTGCTTTGGTGTTACCGACTTTAAATCCTATGCTAAATTCTATGAATATAGCTTTAGGAAGCTCGATATGATGATCTCCCTGCGTTTCCATGGTGATTTCTTTAATCTTTTATTATTATGCAATCTCTATGAATCTTGCTTTACAGAGATCGATATGATGATCTCCTTGCGTTTCCATGGTTATTTCTTTGATCTTTGATTATTATGTGTTTTAGAAGTCAAATTTAAATGTTCAGATTTAGCATGTGTCAGCTTCTGTTGTAGTTTTGTTCGCAGAGGTCGTTGGTTCAATTCTCAGGGATCATTTCGGGCTATTTGTTATATTTTTTTCACTTTTTGCATTCGCCTTGGTATATTTACTCAGTTGTGTGAAAATTTAGGCGACATGTTGTCTTTACCAGAAATGATTGCATGGAAAAGAACATGTAGCCATACTAAAGGCTACAAAACACACCCAAGTTTCAAGTCTTATGATTGCATTGAGAGCCTATTGGACCAGTTTACCTGACTCTGACTCGGAGAATAAATCTGCATGGCTGAAGAGTAAGAGTTGAACCATGATTTTTCATTTTTTTTTATTACATCACTGTTTTGAAAAAAAAGAATTATCAATATGAAATATGAAATTGAAAGTTTACAATGTCTACTTACTGTAAATTTTAAATAATACTTCATTTAAATTACAAAGATGATACTGCATCCTACACATTGCCACAGATTTTGGACAGTTGACAAGTATGATAGTTGTTTGTTGTGAAATCGTCTCAGGAAAAAAGCAAAATGAGTGTTGCTTTTTTTCCTTTTATCTGAAAGGGTTATGGCCTAGAATAAGTTTTAATTGTATTTGGTTGATAAATATATTTGCATCATAGTGATTTTTTATATTTATGCATCCTGTGAGAGTTAAATATTACAATATTAGTCAAAGATGTTTTTCTCCAATAGTGTCTACAAAAGATAACTAACAGAGAAATTGTTATTGAGTAGTTCAAAATGCATATTTTTTGTCTCTTTTTACGGGCATATTGTCTGATCAACTTTGACTGAAATCCTGTAAAAAATTGTTGGAACTCCATATTTGAGTGATTGAGACTGTACAATTCGACTGCTCGGAGAGTTTCCTAGGGTAATGAATCCATTTATGCATTCAAAAATGCAATTCTTAACCTAAACAATCAGTCGTAATCATATGCATTTGTGCATCAATTAAGAAATTATTATTGTCACCATCATATATCTTTCAATTTGATAGGGATGTTCATCGTTTGTACTTTTGTGAGTATTAGACTATCATTAAATTTAATTGACTTATAACCATTAGGTGGTACAACATTTATTGACATCCTTTTGTATTCATTATTTGTACTTTTGTGATTATTAAACTAAAGTGGCTTGTATTTTTGTGATTATTAAATTATTATAAAATTTTATTGACTTGTAACCACTAGGTGCTACAAAAATTATTTTCCTAAAGTTTTATGTGTATATTTACGATGTTGTAATATAAATGTGTTATGGATACTCAAAGCAACATTTTGTTGGTCCCTTCCTCCACCTCCCAAATGTTCACCTTTTGTTTTTGAGTTGTTCACCTTTGCCTTAAAAAATGAGCTTTCAAACATTTTTTCAAAAATGAGCTTCATTTCTATATCAAGTCTAATTTCCAAATTAGGCCCTTGATTCATTGTTCAAAATTTCCCTTCACCTAATCTTCAAATCGATCCCAATTTTCAAATTGGGTCATTGACCAACAGTTCAAACATTCCCTTCTCATGATCCTGAGATCGAGCCCAATTTCTAAATAAAGCCCATATTTACCATACCTCCCTCTCAATTTCTAAGACGAGGGCTATTACCAAATTAGGCCTCTACTTGCCCTAGTTCGAACGTATTGTGCCTCTTTCGAATGTGACTTATTTCCCCCATTCTGAATGTAATTCTCCCTCTTGAATTCACACCATATATAGAAATCAACCTTGATTTCACAGTCGAGGCCTCCTTTAAAAATAGTTTGAAGGTCTAAAGCTCAAAAGTTTGAAAGTTCTAAAGTTTTGAAGTTTTATTGTCAATGGCCACTTCATCTCACGTGAGTCACCTATCTAGAACCATAAAATTAGTGTTTTAAAGGAAACACAACCAAATGAAGAAAGTAATCATTTTCGATTAGAATTGGCAGTCACGACCCTAATTTCACTAGAGTAAGAGAAAGCAATGGCCCCTAAGCAAAAACAAAGCCCTAAGTCAACAAAACTTAGTTAGTAAATACCAGGAAAATAGAAGGCTCCCATTGGCTACCCAAAAGATGCCTTTCTAACCGAATTGTGGGCTAGTTTTTCCCTATTAGCATTTAAGAAATAGCTTATCTTTTTGCAAGAAGGTTTTTCATTCAAGTGTTTAATTTTCAATAGCTAAAGACGGTGAAATAGAGGCTAGAGGTCATCAAAAACTAAAGATCTGTCAAGTGCATCATGATTTTGCAACAACAAGTAGCATTCTCCTCCTTTTACTTCTCCCCTTATCCATTCTCATTTTCACTATAAGCATTATCTGAGTAACAAGCTCTGTAGAAGGAAGCAATGAAGCCCAAGACAGTGATTTTGTAATCCCAAATTCTTTGTGCATTTATTGTATAAATAAAATGGTTGTTTTAGATTTGAAACTTTATATTCCCCAACAATGGAACTAGTATTTTCTAAATGAACTATTAGGTTTATTGTGAAATTAGGACTAAGGTTGTTGCTACCATTGAATAATAAATTCAACCAAGTTATGTTGATTTTTCCCTTCATCTTATGTCTCACATGGTGTTGAATAAACCAATGGATATATGTTTGTCTTGCCCATTTGGTTTTTTGTCTAATAAATATATGTTAGGAAAGTAGTTTTTCCTCTTCCCCAACTCATATTTGTTCATTTTACTGAGTTGTTTTCTATGTGAAACTAAATTGTTAAGAATTAGAGCACAAGCAATTCTCTAGACAAGAATTGGCGGAAAAGGCTTTATGCCATTATATTGGACCTTGTATTCATCTCGTGATATGAATTCATAGCACATAGATTGTACCACATATATATCTAGATATATATCTCACTGACAACTCATCAATGGATCATGACAACACCTCATCAATAGATAAGGTTTACAATGGATCATGACAACACCTCATCAATAGATAAGGTTTACAACTCATATTAATGTGGTCTCAGACTTTGTGATTGTCTAGGGATTCTCATTCTAGCATTCCCCTCCTCAATCAAAACTCTGAATAATTGTATCAGTAATAAAACAATAATTGGCATCATCTTCAATCTTAAATTGTTGAACTGATCTTTGATGAAGATAATCCTGCAAAAACCGCCAATATATGGATCTAGAAGTGAACAATTTCCATGTCTGAACATTCACATTCTTTTGATTTGAGGAGACCAATTGATATGCTCAAATTCCCAATGTTGATTGGTTTTTATGATTGATAAGAATTTGATTATTTCAGTGTGACTATCCTCATTGATATCTAATATTCCCCCCTATCAGTTGCAAGGTGAGAAGTTTGTTGAAATTGGTTGACAAGATCCAAGCTTGAGTTTTGGATTCTTCTATGGTTCAATGATTCATGGTTGACATGATCCAAGATTGAGCATTGGATTCTTTATGTGGTGGTTTTGTCGGTTAACCACTAACCACATTCCATTAATTATTGAACAATGTGGTGGTTTTGGATTACCACTAACCAATTTGATTTGAATAATGTGGTGGTTTTTGTTTACCACTAACTATCTTCACTCCCCCCCTTAAGGTGTAAGAGAGTATATTTTTCATCAATGTGTTCCCCCCCCCACCCCCTTAAGGTGTAAGAGAGTATATTTTTCATCAATGTGTTCCCCCCCATTGAGGCGTGGAGAGTAACTTCTTTGATTCAATTTCAGAGAACATATAGAATTAGATATGGATGATCACCAAAATAATCTACAATAATCGTTTGAAAGATTTTGATCGTTGTCATTTCTACATGCAGTTGTGGCTTTACCTATGTCTTGAATAAACGATAAGATTGGTGCAACCTCTTTACTTGTTGATTCCATCTCCATGAATTTATCCAACCATAATGAATTGTTTTCTTAACCTTCTTCTTCTTTCAACACTTTTTTGAGAGATGATTTGTCTTCCCACAATGAAGACAAGGATGGAAATTAAAACATTGTGTCTCCAAGTGACCAACTCTATGACAATGTTGGCACTTATAATGTGATCCCCCCCTTGAGGCATGGAGAGTACCATATTTGATTCATGTTTTAATTTTATAGAACATATAGAATTACATCTGGATCATCACCAAAATCATCTAGAATAGTTGTTGGAAATATTTTTGCTTTTGTCATATCTCCATGTAGCCGTGTCTTTACTTCTGTCTTGATTAGACGATAAGACTGATGCAACTTATTTACTTGTTGATTCCATTTCCAAGCGTTAATCCAACCATGATGAATTGTTTTCTTAACCTTCTTCTTCTTTCAACACTTTTCTGAGAGACAATTTTTCTTCCCACAATGAAGACAAGGATGGAGATCAAAAGACTGTGTCTCCAAGTGACCAACTCTATGACAATGTTGGCACTTATTATCAATATTCTTAACTTCTTCAAGAAATCTCGCACTCACAAATTGAACTAGTTTAGATTAATTTGGGATATGAAATATGTTTCCTTTGTCATATCCTAAGTCATGTTGATTTTTGTTGAATGATAATTATTCCCAAGTTCTAATAACCATCGTGGAAAGATCATTTTGTAATTCTAGATGTTCTCCTTTTGACTTTTCAAATTCACATTTGTCGTTGTTGCATCTTTCATTATGTGCTACTTCTTTGTTACAACAAGATTTTCCCCACCATATGCAAACTTTCTTAGAGGACCTTTTTCCATTTCCCAATGCAGACTTGAAGTTCCATTTTTGCAGTTCCCAGAGCTAAAAACTGTATTTCTCCACATATACATGCCCCAACAACTATACAACATGTGTATACGTAGGTTGCACCATTACAACCCACATACATTGGGTTTTGTGCTCAAAATTAAAAAATGGTGTCGGATTTCCATGTCACGTCACGGATCCATGATCCTTGACCTTCCATATACTGGAAACGTTTCGACTCAACCCTTCAGTTCCATTTGAAGGATATAAATGGGCCATATCCAAGCTGTGGAAAAAAAAAAATTCAACTTTGAGAGAAAATTTACTCTGGAGAAATTATTCACTTCATATTGATTATGCATCCCTTTGTCCTTTTAAGTTTGAACACATTGTTCAGCCCCCAAGCTCTTCCCTATTTGATGGAGAACCTCATTGTCTCTCTTATATGAGCTTGCCTTTTGGTGGAGGATTGAAGTGGTGGAGGCCCAGCTAGAAGGGACTTAGTTTCTTGGTTCTGAATGTGCCGACACAAAAGTTGTCATTCATACACTTCTGTTGATTACATTTTAATAGAAATACTCTTTTCTCGTCCAATTAATGTCTTGCAAATATTTGAATTGTTATTCCATGGGTGTATTTGTTACAAATATTGATGGATTATGCTATTGAATGTGATAAATTTATATATTATCACCATATGCTTGTGTATCTTGGTTTTTGAGGACAAGTTGCAAGTGTATTTCTTTGAGTCAAGTGCTCAATGATAGACTTCATCAAACGTATAAACGAGGTAGGCTCTTTATCTTGTCTTGTTAGCATATTTGTTTATACAACATGCATGATATTAGAGTTGATTTATGTATTCATTTACGTCTGTTGTGGTTTATCCCATGTCATAGAGTGATTTTTCTCATAACATAATTGGCAACCATACTGGGGAGGGAATCTTGTTTTTGGGGTTTGGATTGTTTTTTTTTCTCCTTTGATTGCTCTCGTTTATATTGAGTTTCTTGACATCTGATTGCTTGACAACCTTTGTTCATTTTGAATATGAGTTTCTTGGCCTTATCCTTATTCTAGTAGTGTTTCAACATATATAAGTGGTTTTTGTCTTGACAGTCGCGTACATGCGTGAGCTGTCGTTCTATAGGATGCGTATATACGTGGTTTTCTCCTGAACAATCACGTACATCATCCCCTTTTGCTTGATTATTGAGTTTGATGTTTGTTGGGTAAGTTTTGATGGTTGTTGAGTCTTCTTAGGTATCTGTCATGACTGTTAAGTGCCTGCAGAGTGATAGTAAACCTCTATTTGGTTGAATTTTCGGGTGGTGTTTCTTTCTCATCATCCTTTTCATTGATTGTCCTTTCATATTGGGATGGGTGTTTTCTCCTTTATATTCTACTTGGTTTGTCTCCGTTTACATACAGTAGGGTCTTTATATCAAGTTGTTGTTCAATCCTTGAATTTTCATTCTTTTATATTGAAAATATAAAAAATATACATTTTTCATTGTTGGCATTTGATCTTTTGGGTTCTTATCATTGATCTTAGTACATGTATGGAAATATTGCATCTTATTTGGAATTGCATAATTAAATTGGAAATTGCATTTTGAAAAGCTTATCATTTATTGGGAATTGAAGTTAGGGATTTTCATTTTATTCATATTCATTTATTTTACTTGCCAAGTCATAACATCATCAGTTTCACAATCACACCTTTCTGAGTAAACAAGGCCACTAAAAGTAACACTGATAAATTTAAAATTGATTAGAAACAATTTTTTTTTAGGGTGCACAAACTAGCTTAGGATTTAGAGCCTTAGAATAGGATTTTGTGAGTAAACTTCTCCAAGGCTATTAAATTCAACAAATGTGTATGACTAAGGGAGTGGTGAAATCCATTGCATAATTGGTTACGTTAGGAGGCTCCACTTACACCAGAGTTAAGCATGAGATCGCGTGAAGTTGGTTGAGGGGATATCCCCCCAATACCTTCTTAGAGTCAGAGATATTTCTAGGGATCTATTCGTATATGGGGGTCTTGCTAGTACCTTTACCTTTGTGAGAGGCGGTGCTTTCGAGATTTCAGGCTTTGCTACCTTGCCCATACAGTAGATCTGACTTACGATTGTTCGCTTGCGCATCGGTTATATCGTGGTGGCTTAGTTGCTTGACATAGGTACCATATAGCTTACTTGCAGAGGTTATTCTGCAGGTACCCTAGGTCAGACACCACACAACCTTTATGGAGGATTACCTCTCTGGGGGGATCTGACCAAGTGGTTGTTAAGCCCACGAGGGCTCTTATAATTGATTTTGATACCTCTGATATTTTGCAGGAAGTCTCAAGCCCCTCTTGGGTGAGGCATACCTACTTTAGGGAGGGAGGCCCCTTTCAACCACTTTATCATGTTTGTGTGCATATTGGCCTTTTGTTTATTTTGGTGTTCTCTTCGATTATTAGTTGGCCTTAGGATTTGTTTTTATATCTCAAGTCTTGAGTCATCATGGAGCCAGACCATATTCCCTGTAGGTCTCACCGTTTGTTAAGATTACCACCACATCTTGAGTCTTTGCCTTCTAAAAGGCGTAAAGTTATTATACGTGGTACACACACATCCACCTACCAGACTTGTGATCATACAAGGATGAGTACTAAGTCAAGTCAGAAAGATAATAAGAGTCCCTCGACTCCCATTCCTACTATTGTTAATAGTGTTCCTTTGACACCTTCAACAACCGCGGTTGTAGTGTCGACAGTTCCCATCACCACTCTTATCCAGCTTACGGTTGCTACTCAACCCATTGTGACGAACCCTTTTGGGTCTATTTTTTGTACACATGGATACAACACTCAGTCCATCCCTACAACCTCTAGCCATTTTTCTTATGGTATGTTGAATTTCACATCGCAATTTTCATCCTCCATTCCAGCGTCTAACCCGAATGCTAGTATTGGGCTTGGGGGCATGGTTCCTTTGCATATTCATGTCTCGTTTGATGGTGCTCATGATATCCATCAAACAAATCCTACAGTTGGAATCCTACCTCCTTTTCACCCTGGGTCTAATCTTGGTCTTAATGCTCCTAGATGGAGTGGTCAACCTGACGGACAAGTTGTTTCTTATGGTCCGTCCTTTACACCTACCTCCTCCATGCCAATTTTGACCAACACATTTGGCATGATGAATCCACATCTATCCTCTAGATTCACACTCGGAGGAGGTCATTTTCACACCTAGGGAAACCCCTAACCTAGCTACTCCAGCTGGGGGAAATCTTTACAACCCTCATCATAACATTTCTACTGGAATGGTGCCCAACCAACATCTTATGAATCATTTTGGAGGAGGGTTTTACAATCCTGGGCAGGTCCATGGTGCATACCAGAACCCTAGATGGGATGCGATTCCCCAACAACAATCTTTCCCAAGAGCTTGGGGCCAGATGTCACAACCATGTCTCCCTTTTTTGGCCACGCTCAAACTTCCAGACCTATATAGAATAATGAATGACCATGTGCGTCATGACCCATCATGGCCCCCCATCCCCACCAAGCTTCCTTCAAATATTCTGAAATTCAAAGGAAATACTAGTGAGGATCCTGGTGATCAGGTCACTACTTTTCATCTTTGGCGATCTTCTAATTACCTTAACGATGATTCTATTTGTTTAAGATTGTTTCAATGCACCCTCATGGGGGTTGCAGGGAATTGGTATATAGAGCTACCTAGGGGGATGTACAAAACTTTTAATCAGATGGTTTTAGTCTTCCTCAACCACTTCCAATTGTCGGTTCGTTATGATGTCAATATAGAACTTATGTCGGCCTTCCACCAAGACAAAGCCACCCATTTCTTGGATCACGTCCAAGAGTGGCGTAGACAGAAGAGGTTGATCAAGGCCTACATACCTCCAGATTTCCTTTTAGAATGGTTCCTTAAGTCTTTACAGCCTTCTATTTTTAAGGATGTTTCGACATCTAGAGTTATATCTGAGGATGAAGCGATTTTTAAAGCCTAACAATTAGATATTATATATGCTCATTCTAGGATGTTATACGAATTCTTCCAGACGCACCGAGGTCAAGATACGACCCTAGAAAAAATCTTGGACCTCATACCGATGGTATTGTAGGCTCCACAAATGTGAAATCTGCAAACTTTGTGAAAATCCAGTTGAAAGAGTTGTCTCTAAACCAGTCTGTAGGGGGGGGAGATTTGTATGTGTCCTCCACTCCCAATCAATTGATAGATGTAAATTCTCTACAGTCGTCGACCAACCTGAATGGTAACCAACAACCAGGAGGGAATAAAAATAAAGGACGTGGTAACAATCGTAAAGGTGGGAGGAATAATAATAATAATAATAATAAATCCAAGGACAATGGTAATAATGAGAAGTCAAATAATAATGTTGGTGAGGGCAAGAAAGAAAGGAGAAAGGTGAATTTTCTCTGCAAGATTTGTACAGATGATCACCTTACCCACTTGTGCCCCAAACTTGCGGAAGTTGAAAGGATTTTATCTCTACAACCCATTGTTTTGACTAATCTCTTTCCACATAATCAACACATGGCCTCGAGCACCTCAAATGCCAGAAAAGCGGAGAGTGGAATTCAAAACCCACCGGCGCAAGATAGTGATTGTTTATGCATCAATATGGTCAAGTCTCAGGTTAATGTAGCCACTCGGTCTCGTGATTACATTTCTTCATAAACTGTACCTGGTATAGAGTCTCCCCATCCACCGGAGATGCCTTTATAGATTGAAAAACCAAAGCCTCTGCCTTCAATTCCAAAAGGACTACTTAAACGCTCTACACACAAACCTAATGTTAGAGCTACCCAGAATTATTCTATTGTTGAAGATCTGGGCCAAACCCCTTGCGTGATGTTAGCTCTAGAGGTACTCCAGACATGTCCTTCACATAGGAATTCCTTGTTATCTGCGTTAGGAGATCTAGATCCATGTGGCTCTAAGGTTATCAATTTTGATGTCACGGATGTGAAGCCTCACTTGCCTTACCATGTGGCATTCCAAATCCACGTAGGTTACTCAAAGTATACCATCAAACGTATTGTTATTGATGAAGGCGCTACAACATGTGTGATGTCCTTAACCTATTGGAAATCCATTGGCTCTCCAACCCTCTCTCAATCTTAGACCATGTCGACTACTTTTGACGGTCATTCTTTCCAACCTCATGGTATTCTTCCTGCCTTCCCAATCTAGTTAGGTGGGAAGACGGTGGAGGTGGATGTCAAGGTGGTTGATGTGCCCCTTGACTATAACTTGTTACTAGGATGTAAATGGACTTATGCTATAACTACAGTCGTATCGTCTGTCTTCCATACTCTATGTTTTCCTCACGATGGGAAGATCTTGATGATCGACCAGTTTTCCTTTGCATACGCTATCCCCAATGCATCAGTTGGACCATCGATCCCCATGATCGACAATTCTCAGCCGAAAAATCATAATATTGGTTTCGGAATGTATTCATCCCTTATGGGTACCTTTGATTTTGTGGCACCAATTCATCATATATATGCCATGTTCAATAGATCTACTTCATCAATGAGGTCCATTCCTTTCTGCACTTCGTATTTTAATGATCCTTGGACCCTACCTTCCTCGACTGTGTCTTGTGAAGGTTAGTCACATACTAGAATGGCTATGCTATTATTGGTGGCAGAGATAGTGTATTAGGTTGTTCTTGACTCTTCTACTGACCCGGATCCTATCACTTCGCAGACAGATAAGGAGGATCATGTTCTTAATCCCATATGGGCCACTTCATCGTCTTGTTCACCTGACTGCCTCATTGATTCTTTACCCTTGGATGAAGCAATCGTAGAGGCCATGAATGGTTCTAACATACCATGGGATGATATGCACCATCACTCTTATTTCCTCCTAGAACTTGCTATAATCGAACAAGATGATTTTAGATCTGCCTTGAGTGAGATAGTCGGTCACGTCCTAGTTCCACTTGATACGCATGACATTTATGTCGAAGGAAACATGGCAAGTATCTCTCCTACCATCATGATCAATATCTCTCGTATTCCTGGTAAGGTTTAAAATCTATATATCGGTGTGGATTGTTCACCGAAAGAAATTATGATCTACCACAAGTTGTTCAAAGAATTCTGCAAAGTAATCGCTTGGTCATATGAAGAGATGCCAGGAATAGACTCTCGAATTGTCAAACATGAGATTAAAACCTACCTGGATGCCAAACCTATTCGACAACGACTTAGAGTTGTCAATCCTAGGAAGGCCCCTGTTATCAAGGCAGAGGTGGAAAAACTGCTTAACGTTGGCTTTATCTAATCGATTCCCTTGATTGAATGGGTATCCAATCTCATTCTCATGAATAAGAAGCAAGGAACCATTCATGTATTCATGGATTTTCGAGACCTGAATAAGGCTTGTCCTAAAGACAACTTCCTGACACCCTTCATTGATCATATTCTCAATGAATGTGCAGGAAGCGAGTTTTTATCTGTTATGGACGGATTTTTAGGGTACAACCAAATTCATATTAACCCTGAGGATCAAAATAATACGACATTTATTTGTCCTTGGGGTATTTTCGCATACCGGAAAATTCCTTTCGGCCTTAAAAACATCGGAGCGACCTTCCAACGAGCTATGACCTTCACGTTTCATGATCTCAATCATATATTCGAAGCCTATCTATATTATCTTGCTGATCAATTCCACAAGAGAGTGGATCACTCTACCCACCTTCGGCTAGTTTTTGAAAGATATCTTTATTACCGCATCCATTTGAACCCTCATAAGTGCATATTTTGTGTTAGGTCAGGTCGTCTTCTAGGATTCTTAGTCTCTAAGACTGGGATCATGGTGAATCCGTTAAAGGTTGAGGCAATACTTTTATTTACTCCCCCACGCACTATTCATCAACTTCAAGGTTTATGGGGGAAAGCTAACTTTTTACGTCATTTTATAGTAAACTATGTCAATATTGCTAAAGGCTTCATGTGTCTCTTGAAGAAGGAGACTCCTTTTATCTGGGATGAGAAAGCCCAAGAATCCTTCGATGCTCTGAAGAAAGCCTTGGTATCGACGCCTATGTTGAAGCCTTTGGAATACAATAGAGATTACTTGCTTTATATCGTCGCGTCCGAAGGGACAATTGGTATGGTTTTAGTTCAAGAGGATGATAAGCTCTGTGAGCACGTTGTTTACTATCTTATTCGAAACTTAGTTGGCCCTGAACTCAATTATTCTCATGTCGATAATCTATCTTTGGCTTCCCTTCACGCAGTTCAACGATTACGACACTATATATTTCTTTGAAAAACTACTGTGGTTTCCAATGTCAATCCATTTTAATACGTCCTTACTAGGCGTATCATAGGGGGGGAATATAACAAATGGATTTTCATCTTGCAAGAGTTTGATCTTGATTTTTCCTTAGCAAAATCCAAGAAATCACTAGTTTTTTCCGAGTTAATATCGAACTTCCCTCGGTTGGATGAGGATTTTATTCATGTTGATTCATTTGTGGATGAACACATTTTCCTTGTCTCATTGTCAGAACCATGGTATGGAGATATTGTGATCTATCTTCAAACCTTGAAGTTCCCTCCACATATTTTGAGAGATGGAAATGATGCATATGATAACAAGCTAAGAATTACCTTATTGTCGGCGATACTTTGTATCGCCAAGGAGTAGACAATATCTTGCATCGTTGCTTGAATCACGAAGAAGTTGAGTTTTTTCTTAACAACTGTCATAGTGGGGCTTGTGGTGGCCATCTATACAAGCTTGCGACAACCCATAATATTTTGTGAGCTGATTATTTTTTACTGTCTATTTTTAAAGATTGTGTCGAAGCGGTCAAGAAGTGTCACCCCTGCCAGGTGTTCACTCAGAAGAAGCACTCACATCCATACCCTCTTCACCCAGTCGTTTTCATGGGTCCCTTCACCAAGTGGGGGGTGGATTTTGTGCATTACAACCTAAATTCGGCTCGGGGGAACCAACATGTTATCGTGGTCATAGACTACTTTACTAAGTGGGCCGAGGCGATACCTACAGTTAAATCCGATGGTAACACTGCTGCATTTTTTGTGTTCAGTCAAATTATAGCCAGGTTTGGAATCCCGAGTGAGATTATCACTGATCATGGAAGTCACTTGCAAAATGAAATGATGGAAGAATTAGCATTGAAATTGGGGTTTAAACATGGTATTTATTCCCCTTACTACCACCAGGAAAATGGACAAGTAGAGGCTGCGAACAAGTCTCTCAAGACCATTTTTCATAAAATTGTCAGCGAGAGCAAATCCAACTGGCATATCATGTTTTACCCTGCATTGTGGGAATATCGAACCTCGGTTAAGATTTCCACTGGTTTTTCTCCTTTCCAATTAGTACACAGTGTGGAGTCAATCCTACCTATTGAATGTGAAATCCCTTCTCTTAGATTGGTAGTTACGATCCTACCTGACATTTTTTATCTCGAACAACGCCTCGTGCACCTAGAGAGTCTATATGAGCAGCGTGGAGATGCCTCTATGACAATCGAAGTGAATAAATGATGTGTCAAGGTCCAGTATGATAAATATGTCTTTCATCAGAAGTACGTTGAAGGTGACTTGGTCCTTCTATATGACCAAGCCAAAGAACCACTAGGGGCAGGCAAGTTCAAACCCATGTGGCACGGTCCCTATACCGTGCGACGTGTCTTAGAAAAATGAGCCTACGAATTAGAATATTATGAAGGGAATATGTTGACTGATCCCAGGAATGGGCTCTACTTGAAAAGATACTATGCTTGAGCCCCAAGCTTGGGCACAACTCTTTGTATACTAATGTATTTTAGTGTATATATATTTTCCTATTTTCTTCTTCAACTTTCTTATCGAGTTTTCTCTTGGTTGGCATGTTGGACAAATTGTCATTCATGTGTTGTCATTGATGTCAACAGTCATAGTATGCAGAGAAGCAAGGTTAATATCAAGAAGAAAAATAGTCAACAGAAGAACGCCACCTTAAATCTGAAGAAATTCATGATTATTGTTGATCACGATAGGATCAACAATCCTATGATAAAAGATTAGGAAGGTTAGCAAACACAAAGATCAAAACTCAGAATGAAAAGCGTAAGCTCAACAACTGTCTGATTAGAGTGAGAAGTCTCAACAGTCGTTCGATCGAGGTTGACCATGTTGATCATCTAATATAACGCGCATCGGTCATGTGAGTGATCATGGGCTTAAGGAAGAAGATCGTTGAATCTGCAAGCCATCAACGACAGTAATGAATATCAGGGAGAAAAAACATAATTAAACCACTCGCTAGTTATAATCCCGCAATCTGTCCAGATCGTCAGATCACACAGCTTCAAAAATCTACGACTGTAGTTGATTCAGTGAGATCGGAAGAGCAACAACAGAGACCTAAGGAAGCGATATAAAGGTATGTCACTCATTCCTTCATAGTAGTAGATTCAATGATTACAACTTAGGGAAAGAGTCGTTTCCTGACCTGTTTTGTTCTAGATCCAGGTGGATCTAGGGAGATCTGTTAGTGTCCGCACCTACCGATTTATCCGATAACACTGTATTAGATTGATAACTCGACATGATGGGTTGAGTTAATGATACTGTGACTGTGTGTTTATAATTTTCAAATGGAATTTTGCATTGTGGTGTTTGAGGTATGAATACCCACTGTGTATGATATGGATATTTTTGGGTTGCGCACTCAGAGATAGTCACAGAGTTTTAAGCACGACTTTGTTGCAATTTGATTATTTGTATTATGAATTCAGGGATGTTGTTGCTACCTCATTGTGTTGGATGGATAGCTCATATTTTTTATTATTTAGAGTCGCGTTGAATCAGGCTTGTGCAATCATAGAATAACACTTGCGTTGATTGAATTATTTTTTGTTTCCTATAGCCTAGCATGAGTTGGAATGGTGGTTGTTGTCTATCTGTTTAGATGACGAGTCAGGGTTTTTGCAATTTAAATATGGATTATTGGGTTGGTTGTCCAACATGTATGTTTAATGAATTTCATGCATTTTAAATGACATGCCCGATTGTAGTGACAATATAAATTCATTGCAATTTTGAAACACGACTTTTGAGTGTATTTGATGATTGGATTAATATGTGGCAATGGTTTATTTTTATGATTAACAGAGTGGAAATGGTTACTATTATACATTTTAGAATTGTTATAATATGTAAATTGGATAAATAAGAGGAACATAACTCCCTTATAGATTGTTGTGGAATGCATACTGACTTGTTGATGGCACTGTGTTAGATATTTGACTATGAACAATGAACTAGTTAATACATAATAATTGTTATTGGGTCACAATGATCATTTGGTTGGTGTATCTCCTTTTAACATAGTGATTATATGGATTACTTGATTAATTTTATGAACAATACCCACTCTCATTCCCCACCATTATTTATCTTTTCGCTAATTACAACCCCATCGCCTTCCCACATTCATTTTTCACGCCATGTTCTAAAATTGATTACAGTCAAGAATGTTGGACATATTTTCATTGATGTCAACAGTCAATGTGATGATCTGTTGTTAATGATGAATTACCACATATGAGATTTTCATTGATGTCAATAGTATATCAGTTAGCAGAAGATGTCAAACAACATGCAAAGATCAGAGGCATAAGCTCAGGAGGAGGAGGGAATAGTATGAAGATCAAAAGATCAGAAGGGAAAACACAGTACGTGATTATTTTTGATCATGATAGGATCAATAATGTTCCTATGATAGTGAATACGAAGAGTGAGCAACATGAATATCAAAAGATCAGAAGGGAAAACACAGTACGCTGATGCAATTTGTGATTATTGTTGATCATGATAGGATCAACAATGTTCCTATGATAAAATCTCAGGAGGGTTAGCAAATGTAGAGATCAAATCTCAGATGGAAGAGCATATTGCAGAAGTGTCGTCAGGATTGATGGAAAATTGAGAATTCGACCAATTCATAGAAAAAGCGTAAGCTTGGAATGAGAAGCCTCAGCATCCATCCGATCAGAGCGAAGAAGCCTCAGTAGTCGTTTGATCAAGGTTGACCGTGTTGATCATCTAAATATAAAAAGCATCGGTCATATGAGTGATCGTGGGCTTAAGGATCGTTGGAGGATCGTGACTGTCGATCTACAAGCCAGATCAATGACAAGGATGAATTGTGGGGAGTGAAAGAAGAATTAAACTACTCGCCAGTTACAATCCCACAATCTGTTTGGATCATCAGATCTCATAGCTTCAAAGATCTATGCCTGTGGTTGATCCAACAAACAATGAGTTTAATTCAGATTAAATTGTGACCGTCAGATGCGCAATCGCCTAATCTATGGCAAGGATGAATTGCGGAGATTGAAAGGAGAATTAAATGTCGTGCTAGTTCCAATCTCGCAATTAGTTAGGACCATTTGATCTTATAGCTTTGAAGATCGATGATTGTGGTTAACTCACCAACAACGCAAAACCTCCAATTGCAGAGTTTGGGTGACGAGTTAAATCACTCGCAAGTTTTGTTTTCAAAATCATCCTTGACCGTGGATCTGCTTCGAGAATATTCATGACCGTTGGATCACATTTTGAGTGGAAGGATAGGATAAGCGAGGTAAAAACGTTGAGATTTTGACTATCCAAATACCCGTCAGTCATCAGATCAAATCCGAGCTCTCGTCAAGCCGTTAGATCATTTTGGAGTGGAAGGATAAAATAAGTGAGGTAAGATATGAGATCTCATTCATGCAAACTTCCATCAGTTGTTGGATCATTCTAAGTGGAAGGACATGATAAGCCAGAAGAGAAGCACTGCAGACAGATCGAGCCGTTGATCTAAGATCTTGATCGAATGAACATCCTTCACTTCAGGTCTAAAGATGTGAGGAACTTATGCACCATCAGTTTGAGATTTGAAATACCTGGATCCCAAAAATCTGAAGTGAATACAGACTATTGGATTTGGAGGACATAATGAGGGTCATTGGATCAAGGTTGTTGATCATCAGACAATGTCAACAAGGACGTGTGGGAGATACACATCAGTGAACCTCGTCAACAAGGATGCATGGAAGACCACGTCGACAAAGACACAGGGCATAATCATATGATGACAAATGTCAAGAGGAAATTGACTCATGCCATGCCAACAAGTGACATAAGCAAGTTACATCACTACGAGAGAATTTCTTCAAAAGTTTTACCATGAACGAATGTCAAAAGTCCCGAAGAGCCGAACGACCGAAGTTTCTCTCAACCATCGATTTGAGATACCCTTCATATACTATCCTGACCATTAGATCAAGGAGATGAACATGTGTCACATTGGGAGATCTATGTCGATGTCAGCCAGAATATGTGACAGACCACGTCAACAGTCTACGTCAGCAAGGACACGTGGCATAGTTAGAGAATGAAAAGTGTCAAGCTGAATCGACATTTTTGGTACGTGAAAATCATGAATCATAATGACACATGGAAGCTACTCGGCTCGTGACACGTCAGCAAGTGATGTAAGCAACTTACATCACTCCGAGAGTTTTGCTTCGGGTGATATACCACCAACACTTGCCCCATGTCTCGAAGTCCTAAATTATGGAGTCCCTAAATGGACATAAGTTGTCCGATCTAAAAGATCACTTCGGGAGTATTCTCGACCGTTGATCAAGAGAGGGACACGCGTCAGTCGTTTGCCAGCTCTGGAAGACAATGTACAAAGGAAAGAAGGAGTTTGAGATTTGATATCTCCAGAAAGAAGGAGTTTGAGATTTGATATCTCAGCCATTTGTCAATGCTTGATTAAGTCATAGCCATTAGATTTAGCAATGAAAGGATGAGTGTAAGGTTTAAAGTTGACCATTGATTTGTCTCCACAAAAATGTTAACCATCCGATCCATTCGACGATATCATATTCGGGAGTTTTGAAATGTTGGAAGTCACGAAGACCCAAAGGGAAAAGTGCCCAAATTCCTTCAGTCATTCATCCCATCAGAATATTGAATCGTAACCATTGATTTAATAAAGTGCTCAAGCACTCATTTGGCTTAGCATTTGGTTACCATCGATGGTCATATGATATAAGAGTTGTAAAAGGAAACTGTTATACGTCACTACATTCAGTAAGCCTGTGGTTCTGTAATGCTCGGTCATATGAAATGGCTTGAAGGAAGCACCTCCGTAGAATTTGGTCTCTGTGAATATAACAGATATTCAGGATTGAGTATAAAAGATTAAATTGATCCATGACTATGATCAATTTATGAAAAACCCTCACAATAAAATAAATAAACAGTAATTATGATTGATTAATCGAAGAGGAGTGATGGTCGAAATAAATGGACACAGATGTGTCATACTCACACCTTTTGAAGAGTATATAATCATGGAAGAGTGTTGAGAAGAAAGTGTATCTGCAGTCTAGATCAAAAGATCAAAAGTTGAAGCAGATTCCAGGAAGAAAAGCTAATACCTATGCATTAAAGGGTGGTTGGGTGGTGCAAGGTCTTGTTGGTTCCTGTAGAAGGAGTTGGTGCTTCCTTTTCAGTTGTAGTTGACTAAACAGGGGGTTGTAGCCTCCTACCAATTGGTGCTGGTAAACTAGGGTGTGGGTGCAGCCTAGTCAGTTGGTGTTGATAAAAAAGGAAGTACATATTCCTTCTATGTAACAT
>CBVK0101228543.1:0-18189 GCA_900067695.1 Picea abies
ATTTTCATTTTGAATCATCTTGTACTTGAAAATTTAAGTGGGGTAAAATGAGGTCACCCCCTTGAAGAGGCTTATTATATGAAATTATCTCCTTTTCAAGGCGTTGAGTACTTTTTCTGAGGTTTTTCTATGCTATATTGATATTTGGTTCTTAACAGTTTTTGTCGAATTTTGAACCCATATGTAGTAGTGTGTTTCTAAATCTGTGACCCTTCATCTATGCTTTGGGTTTCATAGGGTTATGGTTATAATGTTTTACACATTGAAATGATGAGTTTGGAAGCCTTCTTGATCTTATTCTCTCTTCTCTTCCTTATGTTGTAAACCTTGGTTGTCTCCCCTTCAAAAATTGATGAACCCCTTCTCTAGATGTAACTTTGTCTTAAATACCCTTCTCCCCAAGAATTAGTTATGCTAACCCAATAACTTCTTGAATTGAATTGCTTCAAATCTTTGTCCTTTCATCTTCATCTCACATGTGTGGAGGGTCACATGTAGTCCATTTTAGAGCTAGGTGTCTACTAGTCATTGCTCTTGTTTGGACAAGGTGTATGTGGTAATTATGTTAGGAATAGAAAACACATGTCAAATAATTTCCTGTTGATATCTTATTTATCGGTGACCTTCGTTATTAATGAATTTATTTATTAATGACTCTAATATATTATTGAATCTATTGTTGAATAATTTACCATTGATGACTTTGTTATTGACAATCTCTATATCTATAAGTCTTCTATCGATGAATATAATGACAATGACTCTTTTTTCGGCACCCCTATTGTTGAAAACTTCTTTATTGATTAATTTATTTTTAATATTTCACCTTTTTAACCATCGGATTTTTCGGCCATCTAGCTTTCTAGTGAACTCCTTGTCAACCATCACCTTGTCAAACATTCATCTTGCTGTTGAAATCCTGATCAATGATAACCTTGTCAGACATCCACCTTACGGGTGAACTCCTTGTCAATCATCGCCTTGTTAGACATACACCTTTCCATTGAACTCCTTGTTAGTCATCCACATCATTGATTATATAGAACATTGATCATCAGTGTTTCTAGTCATCACCTTTGTGTTCATTCCCTTGTTGGTCACAAATTTGTCTTTCATCACCTTGTCAATCATCTCCTTGTTAGTGATTTCCTTATCAATGAACACATTTTCTGTCATTCCCTTATTGGAGAATGCCTTGTTAGTTATTCCCTTATTGATGAACTTAAACTTATACAAAATCACAACTCTAAGTCATTTTCCCCAAGTTCAATTTTCTCATGGGAATTAACCACTTTGAGGATAAATTTTAGAGCATACCTAATCCTCTTGGGAGGTTTCTGGTCTATGAAATCTTAATAGGTTTGAATAATAAGGTGAGATAATTTGTCCTTTACCTCTTCTTATTTGAAGCATTTCACTTTTGATGGAACATGGCCTTTCAAGCCAACACTAAATAACTAATTGTTTCATTGAAGGGTCTCATGAGTTATTTTCTACATAATGACATCTTCCCTTAGCTCTATATGTACCTCAAAGACAAATATTCATCCAAGGGTAACACTGATAATGCTTCTTTGTCCTTATCGAGCATCAAAGGTCCAAACAACTTGAGATTCTCTGCATTTATGACTCAGTAAAACCTATATATAGAAGCAAATCCAACCAAAATGCATTCTCGTCCACTTGCTACACAATCTTGAACAAACCATATCAAATGGGATTGATCTTGATCCCTATCCCTTGCAGTGGCCCCTTTTTGAGATGTAACAATGTTAATTCTCCCATTCACAATGGATAACTTAGTGCTTATAATGTTGTTCCTTGTACTTCTATTGTTCTTGGAGTAGTTTCCTTTTGATTGACATGTGAATCTATTGTATTCTCTTCACAAACTTGTTGGATTTCATTTATTCATTTCCATGAATGGTAAAAACATATGCAGTATCCTTATGGAGTGTCAAGTCATAATGCATGAGAACTAAAATCCCCAAGCAAGTTTGATAGATTGTTTTCTTTAATGTTGATTATTTTGTAGCATGTAATAAATCACACAAAGAATAATCATAGTAACTCATTAATTATTTAAACCAAATCCATAGCGTAGATACATTAGGTGGTTCTTGACTTACCCACTAGAAAATGGATCAATTTGGTATTAGAGCACAATTTTTTTTAATGGATAGTGTAGGGTGAAGATTAAACTTAGCTAAACATGGATTTTAGGGCTATGGTTGCAAGGCACAACTCATAGGAGAGCACCCAAAATATTTAGAATGGAAAGTGACAATGATATAGACATAGACAAGATTAGATTTTAGAAGTTGGAATCTCAAGTGGAGATCATTGTAAACTTGCTACAAGAATTGGCTTGTGGGATGCAAGACAAGGGGAAAAATTACAAAGATAAATCATCCTAAGGTAAAAATACAAGACTAGGTAGTTTTGTGAAGGACCAAGGAAAGAGGATCCTTGAAGATGAGGAGCACAAGATCTCCAGGAATCCCTTCAGAGTTGAGGCAAAGGTATATATTAAGTTGTTTGATGGTCAATGGACCTAGAGAAGATGAGAAATTAGTTAAGCTATTGGGGTGTGTAATTCATTTTTTATGGGGCTACATATGTGGATAATATCTACTTTTCCCAATTGAAGATGTAAGGATATGCATTGTGGTAGTGGGAAAGTCTGTGTCAAGAAAGGAATACTATCAAGTAGAAACAAGTGGAGGCTTGTGAGGAATTTAAGACCCTTGTAAAATTATTTTTCTACTTAATAAGATATGAAGAGGAATAAAATTTCAAGTAGCACTATCGAAGACAAAAACAAGGACAAAGCATTAAGCAATAAAGAATGAAGTTTAGGAAGAAGTGCATCCAATTAGGTATCAATTAGTCTAATACGAATATTATGACCAAGTCCATTGGTAGGCTGCATAGACATATAAGGAAATAAGTGTTATTGTTTCAAGTAAAGACCTTTGATGAGACATGAAATAAATCCATGTACAAAGAAGTGAATCATGGAATGGAATCCGATAATGCCACTAGTCCTTACAAGGTAGAGGGTAAGAAGGCCAAGGGTCGAAAAGCGAAAAATCCTAAGGGTAGGAATAAAAATTCCGACACTCCAGAGCCTAAGAAGGACATGAAATGTTAACACTACAAGAAGAATGGACACGATGAGATCAAGAAGAATGGACATGATAAAGTCCAACAATGTTAGGTGTTACATCTTGAACTAATTCTAAAGAACAAAGTGGAAATAAATTCTTGAAAGACTAGATGAAGAAGGAAGTAAGGTAGTGTATTGAAGGAGCCTAATTAGAATTTATGACAAGACATCATTGATGGCATAAAAAATGGCCATAAATGTCAATAAAAGAAAGGCTCCTATACTAGAACCCTCCACTCTAAAGAAGGACTTTGTATATATTGTGAAGAAGAAGTCCATAGAAGTTGTAAAGGAGAAGTTGTTTCATGCCAAATACAAATTAAGAAGACAACAACTTTAGTTATATTTGATTCAAGAAGACACAAGAACCTGATATCAAATACTTTGGTTCAAATAGCTAGGTTTGAACACCACATAACATCCAAGCTTGTACCCAATAGGATGGATTCCAAAATATTCATAACTATAAGTGTTGCATTAGTGTAAGTTCAATATTTGCATTTATAGTTAGTTCATAGATGAGTCAAGGTGTGATGTTGTTCCATTATATGTTTGTGAGGTGGTTATTGGAAGCCCACATCATTGGGACAAGATTCCATTTTCACGAGAAGGGATAATATGCAGAGATTGGTGAAGGGAAACCTTACCTCATCAATAATTACAATGGAAAGGAGACAATATCATTGGTTTATGCTAATCAAGCCAACATATTTAGTAATAACATTTTTTTTTGTGATGTTGATTGTGATACCCAAAGAGGATAAACTTTTAGAGTTTGAATCTATTGAAGTTGATGTAACAACAAACTAGAAGGATGATTAGAAGAAGATTTTTGGGAAATTCAATCATGAAGGTCTGGACCTAGTACCGTCTATAATTCATATTATCCTAGAATTGGATATGTATTTGGAGGATATAAAACAACCTTCCTTTAGGCCAGTCGAGCACTCAACCACTTTAGCCCATAATGCATTCTCTAGGTTGGAGGAGAAATTGGCAAATAAATATTCTTGGTAGGATATCAAGGCTAATATGAAATGTTGTTTCTAAAACTGAAGGGGATGCCTCCTCAGAGGCTAATTTACCACAAGATATATCTAGTGTTGGTGTTAACCTTGTCGAAACTTGGCTTGTACAAAACCTCAATATTGTATAGTGAGAATATAAAGAAGCATAATTGGGAGTTGTTAGCATTATAAAGACCGATGTGTCCCCTTGTAGATATCACATTGTATCAGTGCCTAAGAAATACAAAACTTGGTAGATGTGTTTTGACTAGAGAGCACTAAAAAAGATCATAGTCAAGAACCAATACTCTTTTCCTAGGATATATGACTCGTTATATCATCTAAAAGGAGAGAACAATTTCTCTAAACTGAACCTCAAATGTAGATACCATCTAGTTAGAATAAATGAGGAGGAAAATTAGAAGACAAATTTGAAGAGTTAGTAGTGTTAATTGGAATGGTTGGTGATGTCTTTTGGTATCACTGATGCACCAACTAATTTCATGTGATTGATGAATGCAGTTATAAGTCCTATCATAACATCATTTGTGGTTATGTATTTATATGGCATACTAACTACAAAAAGATGTGTAATGTACCCATCCCACTCTATACTATTATTGAGGTGACAAGGTACTAAAAAACAATTCAATTATACCATTGATGCAAACACAAGAAGAATCAATGCAAACAAAGAAAAAATATTTAATTTAAGAATACTATGAATGAGTGCAAGGCCTTCTAAAACAACCCAAGATGTGTTTATTCATTAATTACATCATTCTTATAGTTCGAATGAGCCATCACTGACATGCTTTCATCATAGAGGAAATACATAAAATAATGCATACAAGTAAATGCCATAAATTTCCATATTCATAAACAACAATGAAGTACTTAACACTCAAAGAAATTCTCCATGAGCTAGTTGCAAATGAATAACATTCCACCCAACCATAGGCTCTTTATAATACATCATAACTCTTTATCATAGAGGCTACCCACAAGTTGGGGATATGAATCCACATACGATAAATCCTTCTAGTTGGCTCTAATTCCTCACACTCAACTTAATTCTAGAGCTCTTATGTAGGGATTTAACACTACAACCCATACTAGACTTAAAAATCCCATTTCAACTAGCCACACTCTTCCCCCCTTAGCCTGCACAACGCAAGGAATCAAATCTCCTTCTCTGCTAAAAATTCCCTTAGGTTATCCCACTTCCCTCTAGTGCTCCAATTGAGATTGGCCAAGAAATCTATAAAGTTGGGAACTGAGGAATTTGGTTGTGAACCATGGCTTCCTTTTTCTTCAACAGTCACCCATGATTATAGTCATGGATACCACATGGTTATCATAGAAATATTTGGTAGTATCTATGCTAGCATATGAGAAGAGAGAGAAATAGAAGAAGAATGAATGTGAAATATGACAATAATCCCCTTTCATGCATAGAATCATAAATTTTAGATTGCATGCAAAGGATCAACCATGTGCCTTCAATTGAAGCTGATATAACTCTCTTTTTGGACCACTAATATCAAGGTAGATGAATGGTTTAATAATCATAAATAAAAGGTAATAAGAATTACAACATAAATGGGAAACAACAAAATAATAATGTTTCATCTTATCCCCCTAAGCCCCCTTTATTCCCCTCTTGTTGATTCGTAGCCCCCTTTCTTTTTCCTTCTTCATTTGTAGCCTTTAGTGTTTTTATATTATATTTCAATGTACATATTACAAAGCCAATGGTCATACTTTACTTAGACCACATGTCTAGGATTATATCCATTTCATCATTACATTTATATTCATATAAATTAGGGGGTCTAAACTGGGGTATTACAACATGGGAGGAACATGTTATCCAATTGAAATCACATGTTGGAAACTTTGAAGGAAAACAAGTTGTAGTTGAAAAAGAAGAGGTGTGACTTTTCCAAGCATATGATTTTTTTATATGGGATTTATGGTTGGAGGAGAGAAGTTGTAAATAGACCCATCTAAGGTTGGGATCATTAAGGCATGGCCCAAACTAGTGAACATCACAAAGGTAAGGAGCTTTTTTGGAGCATGTCAATACTAACATAATTTCATACCTCATTTTCAGTGATTTTCACACTTTTTCATTTGTTGAAAAAGGAAGACATGTTTCATTGGGATGAGTCTCAATACCTAGATTTTAATGTGTTGAAGAAAAATTTTTGTGAAGTTCTCATCCTTCGGCTTCCAAATTTGGAAAATACCATTGAAATAGAAGTAGATGCATCTAGTTATGTCATGAGGGTCATCCTAATGTAGGAAGGAATAAGGATTTCATAATATTTGGAAACCTTTAATGGCGTTACCATGAACTATCCAACCTACGATAAGGAGATAATGTATTTGCATCATGGACTGAATAACTTGTGGGCCTATATATTAGGGAAATAAATAGTTATCCACATCAACTAGAGGCCATTATAGTTCTTGTAGACTCAGACAAAGCTACAATAGGTGAGGTATACCAAGTGGATGCCATTTTTATAATATTTCTATCTTTCCATCAAATGAAAGAAGGGAATCACCAACAATATCGTGGATTTCCTATCAAGGCCACATATATCACAAAACTCTCTCACAATTATCATGCAATTGTAACTTTTTCCTTAAGAGGATTTGTGGATTCAATATGAAAGGAGACAAGAATTTTAATCCACTATGGTGGCATTGTAGCAAGGAGAATGGAAGTTAGCTAATTACCATCTACAAACAAGTTACTATACAAGGATGACCAGATGTGTATCTCAAGTTGATAATGTAGAATCATGTTGTTGAGAGAGGCTCACACTTTTAAAATGTTTTATTAGACTTCCAATATAGATGAAAAATACTAGGATTAAATACACCATATCCCATCCCAAGTTGGCCATGGGTAAGAATCTCCATGGATTTGTTAGAGGATTACCGAAGACCAAGAATGGGAATGACTACTTTCTAGTAGTAGTGAATCAATTCAATAAGATGGCTCAATTGATTCTATGTAAGAATACCATCACTAAACAAGAGATAATAAAGATCTTATTTCAACACATTTGGGTACTTTGTATTTCAAGAATTCATTATGTTGGACAAAGACATCTGGTTTCAAAGCCACTTCTTGAATATGTCATGGGACATCATGGGAAATAAATTGAGAAGGATTATGCCATTTCACCCATAGACCGATGGGAATATGAAATTAGTGAACCATAACCTTGTTTATTTACTAAATAAATATAACCAAAACCATCCCAAGACATGGAATGGGAGCCTTATGTATATTTAACACTGCTATAAATAGATTTTTACCATACACATATAGGAAATTTTACACAATACACAAAAACTTTCAACTAGATAATCCTCATGGGAAAAAACTCTATATATCATTCAATGCTTGTAGGGTAGATGAAAATGCTTACAACTGTATGATCCTTTCTCTATTATTTAAGGTCCACGGGACTATGGATACAATGATTTAAACTCCCAAATGATGGGGTCATAAGCCTTCCCAACACTAGGAAATATCTAACCGTATCCTATTCTCAATAAAAGAAAAACCCCTTCTCTAGCTACAAATTCACCTTAAATAAAATTCTCCCCATGAATTAGTTAAGCCAACCCAATAAATAGCTAAGTTTAATTACTTCATATTTCTATTCTTTTGAAATCATCTCACATGTGTGGATGGTCATGTCGATCCACATGGGGGAAAGGAATCAAATGGCCATTGGTATAGGTTGATCCGGGTGGTTATGGAAGCTAGTATATTGTCTATAACTATGTTATTGACAAATATTCTATAGATGAATATGATGTCAATACCTCTATTGTTGAAAACCTCTCATGATAGTTGTGTTGGAAATCATACACCTTGTTGGTCATTTGATTGTCAAAGAACACCTTTTCGGTCATCAACCTTGTTGATAATATGCATTATCTATGATTTCCTTATCAGTCAATCCCTTGTTGGTGAATGGATTATCGGCCATTCCCATGTCGGAGAATGCCTTATTGATCATCCTTTCTTGAAAACATTATACTTAGATAAATTCACAAATATCCACTGTCTTTGACTCCGGTTTTCTCATGAGGCTCAACCACTTTAAGGATCCAATTTTGGATCAAAGTCCCCTCCTTCTTTGGCACTAGTACTATGGGATACCCATACGTGAATACATCGGGATTATTAATCCCTTGGTATAATAACTCCTAAATCAACATCTTTATCTCCTCACTCTCCATGGTTAAGGAACCACACATACTAACTTTTGGTAAATGTGAGTTTGGTAGTAGAAATATCCCATGCTTGATTGGCCTCTTAAGAGGCAATACCTATGGTTATGCAAAAAACACTTCATGTTTCCCCATAAGTTGGATCAAATCCATTTTATATTTTTCTATTATGTATTCTATAACAAATTTGGTCTTTTTGAGGTTCTACTCTTCAGGTCTCACAACCAATACCAAAAACTTCTTGCTATTTTTATTCAACCTCTTGGATCGATTATTAGAAAGCAATGAGATGATTTTCTTCCCCTTATAGTTGTTAATGAATTAAGGTTTTCCTTCCTTCACCAATATCCACTTATTGACTCTTATCATGAAAATCACAATTTATCCCATAAGTATGGGATACCAAGGAGAACCTCACAATCATCTAAAGGAACCCCATCACATTCCAACTCATCAATGAATTTCCTAGAAATGCAAAAATTGAACTTACATGGGCATGTTAATTATAATTATGCATCCTTGTACAACCATCATAATGGATATGGTTTTAAAAGCGTAGTGATATACAAACCTAGATTTGCGGCAAGGATTCTAATATTAGGTTATTTTGAATACCTGAATCTAAGATATTTTTTGGCATTGTCTTCTTGATTTGCATCATGACATGAAATAACTTCTCCTTGATGACATCTTATGATTTCTTGTCCACCATACAAACACAGTCCCTCTTTACAATGGAATAATACGGGTCAACAATATTACCTTTATCAACATTGGTATTCATAGTCTAGACCATCAAAGATACCTTATCATCAGTATATGATGCTCCTTCAATTTCCTACCCTTAAACCTTCTTCCTCTACACCTTTAGAAACTTGTTGCCAATTTTTTTTATTTGGAATTATCTTGAGATGTAATGCCCCAAAATGTTCCTTTTTGTGATCATTCTTCTTTCAATGTTCACATTTTAGGTCCTTTCGCTCTGCAGTCTTAGAAATTTTCTTATTTACCTTTTTCTTGTTCCCATTTTCCATGCCGAGTTTTCTTTTCTTCTATCTTGGAAGTGCCAACAACATTAGTTGTAAAACCCCTAGGTCGAAACCCAAATGTAAATATAAATATAAATATGTGTGTGTGTGTGTGTGTGTGTGTGTGAATCAATGTAATATGTGTATAAATATAAATATGGTGAGCTCTTGGTATCAAGTCCTAGATTATGTTTTATGTGCACATTCCATAGTTTGGCGATTGCACGAGGATTGCGCATAAAAGAAAGAATGTGCACATTTCATAGTGTAGCATGCACATGTGTAAGTGTGTGAGGATGACACACCAAAGGAAGAGTGTGCACATCCTAGAGTCTTGTGCACATCATATTAAGCACACATTTTTGAGGCCAGAGAGCCTTTGTATATATGCTTGTATTTTAAGGCTGGTGAGCTTGGATGAAAAAGGCTAGTGTGTTTATATTGTAAATGTAATCACCCTCAATATTGTTAATATAATCACATCACTGCGTGCATACTCAACTCAGATGAAAAAGAGACGGGGGCTAAACTCCATGGAAAAGGAAAAAGGGGAAGCTTAAGTCAAGGGAATATTTTATTAATATTTTTGGAAGTTTAATTTATGGATATGTATTTATCCTAAGTTCTTGAGGGTAGGGAACGAGTCATCAAGTGGATAAAGTTACTTATGAAGGTGACAAGTGTTTATTTGAAGGCATGCAATATATATTGTTGGCCTTAGTGTAATTGGGGAGAATAATTCATTCCAAATTATCACTCATTATGGAATTATTTAGATGGATTTCCTCTCTAAAAGTATACATATTTTGTTGTAATTTATTGTCACTTTTCTTAACCTTGTGCTTGGGAAGGCTAGTGTACTATCAAAGAGGCGATTTTTCAGGCCCTGAGCACTCTCTCTAGGTGAGAGTTTGCTGGGAATTGTTCCATGGTGTGTTGGGAATTAGATACAGGGCTTTGAGACTTCCTGTCTGACCTATTGATAAAGCCCCAAAAGGGAAGTGTGGTAGTTGAAGGACTATCGAGAAGAGAAGAGGAACACTTCTTGTGGTGGGACAAGCATGTGGGGAATGAGGGACTGTAGGCTATTTGTAGTAGTCGAAACCTTGGACCAAATATTTTGTTGAATATCATACCATATCCCAACGATAGGAACCCTTTTTCCTATGGAGTTTAAGCCTAGATCGAGGGTGACATGTGGCTGAAATATTACGAGTGACATAGTCTATGGTTGGGAGGAATGTCTGAGTCCTGCATGTAGTTGGTGACTTTTCATAAGAGACAAGCGTCCTTCACAATATTGTTTAATTATTGTGTGCTCTAATGTTATATTTTAAATGGGTTTATCTTGTTGTATGAATACATCTGCATATTGTGGTTAACTTTGTGCAATGTTACTTCTTACATATATAAATACATATACATGTTTCTTATTCCTATATGTTGAGACATATGTGGGTATGATAGTTAGAATTGTTTCTCGTTAGCTACATGTATGATGAATCTATATATATTGTTGCACATGAGAAGTATGAAAATTATTTTTGTAAGATAAACTGTGTGGTATGATTAGAGGATACCTAGGCAGGGTATGACTCACTGAGTACGTAGTGAAGCAGACTACACACACAAAAGTGATAGAATATGCATGCATCATTGGATTTATTGTGCACGCAGTAGTATTTTGTGTGCAGAGCGTTGTGCACACAACAATATATAGGTTTTCTGAAGGGATAAAGCATGCAATAGTTTTTTGACATTTATTCTACTAATATGATTGTATTAAAAGAAGTCTACTCATAGAGAGAGACTCAACATGAGTATGGGAACAATACATTAAAGTTGTGCATAATTAATCATGTCCACTTGTAATAGGGATCATTGTAAGCAGTATTCATGCACTATGAATTTTGAAGTAGCATTGTCCAGTAGTGAGCTTGCGCTGCTACAAATTATATTCTAGAGGTTGAAGTTGAGATTGTGATGTGGCCCAAACTGGGAGGCTGGGGACGTTACATTCTGGTATCATAGAAATTGGTTCAACACTGGACTTGTGCGGGCCACGAATCAACATGAAAAAGACATGTTTGTTAAGTATTGGTGTTGCACAATGCAAAGTTTATTTTGCATGGAAAACCATTGTTGTGTGATATAGAGTTGTGATGCACGCAAAAACAACAATGTGTGAGTGTGCACAATAGAGTTTGGATTTTAAAAATCATCCAAAGGAAAAAGAAAATAAAGGAATTCTGACAAATTGTGCATAGCTTTCATAAAATTGTCGCATTAATTAGTATAACAAATCTTGTTGACTACACTTTTTATAGAATTAACCATAATTAGTTTAGGGCAGGATCAACACAGAGATTAAAATCACAGCAGGTATGTAGAGAACCTATAGTCGAGATGAGTAAATGGAAAGGTTGTACCCTGTTATGGGTGTTGAAGGTACAAAATCCAATGGACATAGGGAAGGCTTAGAAGAGAGAATGAACTTGGTAGATACCATAAAAAGTTTGCAAAAGGACATCCAAAGTTATAAAGCCAATAACGACAAGCTTATGAAATCCAAGGATGAGCAAGAAGGCTTCAACATAAAGTTGCTACAAAGCTTGGACAAAATTGAGAAAAATATGGATAAGGAGATAGAGAGAAGTAGGTAGGAAGACACAGACCTCATGATGAGGGAATAAAAACAAAAAGTGATGACAAGCATCTCCATCACTCTCCAAGATATCCAGTTGGGAGAGCACGCAATAGTTAGATCCCATCTCTTGTCAAAAAGCATAAGAGAAGAACCGGGGTGGACGAGCTATAGGGAGAAATGAATAAGATCAAGCCTCCTACTTTTTATGGTGAGCATAAGAAGGATGAGGATGTTGAAACATGGTTGTTGGGTAAGAGGAAATACTTCCAGCTGCATAATTATTACTCACAGGCAGAAGGGTGAATTACCATTTATCAACTCAATGAGAAAACATCAATGTGGTGGGATCAATATTTGAAAGTGAAACGCAATGATGAGAAGAAGGTTACTTGGAGGGAATTCAAGTGGTATTTTAAAAATAAATATTTAACCAAATGCTACTATGATAGAAAAATGAAGGAGTTCTTTGAACTCAAGCTTGGGAGCATGACCATAGATGAGTATGAAAGGAGATTTTTAGAGATGTTGAAATATGTGCCTTTTATCAAGGATGAAGAAGTGAAGATTCAAAGGTACCTAAGTGGGATACTACCATTTATTAGTGATAAGATACAATATGACGACCCTAATACATTGGAAGAAACTATAAGAAGAGCTAAATGTCTCTATGATCAACAAAGGGGGAGACTGAATTTCCAAAAGGCTTGGGAAGATAAGATGAAAAACAAAGTGGAACAAAGGAAGAAGGGGACTAAGCCACCATTTTTTAGAAATAATACACAAGGATGGCCAATTTCCAAGGAGCCCATAATGACTGAAGAAATGGAAACTAGGTCAAGGAAGAAACCAATGAAGTGTTGGGGTTGCGATGGAAACCATATGTTTAGATATTTCCCTCAAATAGGTTAAAAAGTGAGGACTACACACAGTGTATGACAAGCTGCGATAGTTGAAGACATGGGTAGAAGTGTACCTATAATTTACGCAGCCCTAGACAACAAGCAAGTTGATTTTTAGTCACACATGATTGAGGTAGAAGGTAAGATTAATGACCAATCCATTGCTATTTTAATTGACTCGGGAGCTATTCATAGTTATCTAGATCCTAAAATGGTGGAAAGATTCCAATTGTCGAGAAGAAAACTTGGAAAAAATTGGTTGGTGCAGTTATCTACAGGGGAAAAGAGGAAAATTAATGAGATGGTCAAGGCATGCCCAATGTAAATGAATGGATTGCGCACAAAAGATAATTTGAATATCATACCTTTGGTATCATATGATTGCCTCATTGGCATGGATTGGTTGGACCAACAACATGTTGCTCTAGACTATTATAGTAAGGTATTTACTTGCCTGGATGAGAAAGGAAATTTGAGAGCAGTTCAAGGCAATCCAAGAGCTGTGACTATCAGATAAATTTCATCCTTGCAATTGAAGAAAAACTACAGGAAAGGATGTCAACTATTTGCAGCACACATGGTGGAGGCACCCATGGATAAAGTGCCAAGTGTTGAATACTGCGTAGTCCTAAAGGAATTTGAGGATGTCTTTAAAGAGATACTGGGGTTGCCACCGAAAAGAGATATCGACTTCTCTATAAATCTGATGTCAGGAACAACTCCTGTATCCAAGACTCCTTATAGGATGAGTACGCTGGAATTGAAAGAGTTGTAGATGCAACTTGAAGAAGTTATGAAGAATGGGTATATACGCCTAAGTGTGTCACCTTGGGGTGCACCAATTTTATTTTTGAAAAAGAAGGATGGTACGCTGAGACTCTACATTGACTTCAAGCGGTTGAATAAGGTAACAATCAAGAACAAGTATCCTTTTCCAAGGATAGATGGCATTTTTTATCAACTACAAGGCACACAGATATTTTCAAATATTGATCTCAGATATGGATATCACCAAGTGAGAATAAAAGAGGAAGACATTAGTAAGACTTCCTTCAGAAAAAAGGTAAGGTCATTACGAGTTTATAGTGGTGCCATTTGGGTTGTCAAATGCACCATCTTTTTTCATGTGTTTGATGAATGGAGTTTTCAAAAGTTACTTAGATAAGTTTGTCATTGTATTTTTGTATGACATACTTATTTACTCAATGTTTGAAGAAGAGAACGAGAAAGACTTGAGGATGGTGTTGGAAGTATTGAGGGAGCATCATCTTTATGCAAAGTGGAGCAAGTGTTCATTTTACCAGAGGTAGATTCATTACTTGGGTCATATCATTTCAGAGGAAGGAATATTTGTGGACCCAACAAAGATAAAATCCATTGAGGAATAGCCAACACCAAGAAATGTCGTATAACTAAGATCCTTTATCGGACTAGCAGGGTACTACAAAATGTTTATTGAATGATTCTCAAAGATTAATCATCCAATCACATCCATGAAGAAGAAAGGTGCACAATTTGAGTGGACTCCAGATTGTCTAAGGAGTTTTCAACACTTGAAGATTTTGTTGACAAGTGTGCCAATTTTGAGAACTGTTGATCCTGATGCAGACTTCGTTGTGTGCAAGGATGCCTGAAATGAAGGATTCAATGGAGTCCCAAGTCACACTAGACATATGGTATGCTATGAATCAAGGAATTTGAAAGAGCATGAAAGGATCTATGCTACTCATGATTTATAATTGGAAGCTATAGTGCATGCCTTGAATATGTGGAAACATTATTATATGGGTAAAATATTTGAGCTGAGGATAGAACATAGTGGTCTGAAGTATTTATTTGGACAACCAAGTTTAAATGTCAAGAAAAGTAGGTAGTTAGAATTCCTTAGTGAGTATGACTTTGACATAAATCATATCATAGGAAAATAGAACAAGGTGGTTGTCGCACTCAACAGAAGGGTGCATGAGATGAATTCTATAACCATTATCATGTACCAGACATATTTATGCAACAAAATTTTATAAGTTTCCAAATCAAATATGTGCTATGTGGACATAAAAACAAACTTACAACAAGGTATGTCACATGAAAAATTTGAAGGTTATGAGTTGAGAGAGGTTGTGATCCTCATGTATAGACACAGATTCTATGTACCAAATGATCAGGAGTTGAAGATCTTGATATTTCCAGAGATGCATAAGGTTTCGTATGCGGGACATCCAGGTTACCAGAAGACAATTGTCATTGTCAAGAAGCAATACTATTGGCCATGTATGAAAAAGAAATTTGCTGATTTTATTGCTAGATGTATCGAATTTCATAAGGTCAAAGATGAGCATATGCATCCAACTGGTTTCCTACAACCTTTGCCCATTCCTGAGTGGAAGTGGGAAGCTATAATGATGGATTTTATAACTAAGTTACCTAGGACTTCCAAGCAGCATGATTATATTATAGAGGAGGTGTACAAGCTTACTAAAGATGCCCATTTTATTCCAGTGAATTCAACACATAAGGAAAACAACATTGTTGAGATATACATGCGAGAAATTGCTAAATTGCACGGTGTGCCTAAGGAAATTGTGTCTAAAAAAGATCCCAAGTTTACTTCAAATTTTTGGAAGGGATTATTCAAAGGAATTGGGACAAGTCTGAACTTTAGCACAAGATATAACCATGAGACAGATGGACAAATAGAGAGGGTAAATCAAGTAATAGAAGACATGGTAAGGATGTATGTGATGGATAAGCCATCAAAATAGGAAGACTACTTGAATTTGGTAGAGTTTGATTACAATAATGGATATCAAGCATCTTTAAAGATGAGTCCATTTGAAGCATTGTATGGTAGAAGGTGCAACAAACATGTGAGTTGGGATAACCCAGCAGACCGCATAGTAGTTGGGTTAGATCTGCTCTGGGAAATGGAAGAGCAGATGGTAAAAATAAAGAAAAATTTAAAAGTTGCCTAAGACAAACAGAAAACCTGCATAGATAAAGGCTGAACTTTTAGAGAATTTAAAGTGGGTGACCATGTTTTCCTAAAAGTAAAAACAAGATGAAGTTCCCTGAAGTTGGGGAATTTCTCTAAGCTAGCAACATGATTTTGTGGGCCATTTGAAATCCTAGAGAGGATTGGTCCTATCACATATACGTTGTCTCTCATTGCATCCTTGAGTATTCATAATGTATTTCATGTTTCTTTACTTAAAAAGTATGTATCTGATGCTAATCATGCCATTGATTGGAATGTGATTCAGGTGGAGAAAGTGGATGACTCCTGAGTTCAAATAGTGTGCATATTGGATCAGAAAGTCAAGACACTCTAGAATCACATAGTAGGATTGGTAAATATCTAATGGACCTGTTATGGTCCTAAGGATGCAACCTGGGAACATGAGGATGTTATGCAGGCAGAGTATATGCATCTCTTTGAAGACTTTTGAAAGTTTTGAGTATACATGTGTATGTAATGCACTAAGGACAATGCATAAATAAGGGCGAGGGGATTTTAATACCCCCGGGACGAGCCCCAAATGTAAATGTAAATACACACACACACACACACACACACACATATAGATAGATAGATAAATATAGATATAGATATAAGCTGATGAGTTGTTGGTATTAAGTCTTGGATTCAGTTTTGTGCATGCATTCCATAGTTTGGTGATTGCACGAGGATTGTGCATCAAATAAAGAACGCACACATTTCATAGTGTAGGGTTCACCTGTGTAAGTGTGTGAGGATGGTGCAGCAAAGGAAGAGTGTGCACATGCTAGAATCTTGTGCACATCAAATTAAGCGCACAATTTTGAGGCTAGAGAGCCTTTGTATATATGCTTGTATTTTAAGGTTGGTGAGACTGGATGAAAACACCCAATGCACCTATATTGTAAATGTAATCACCCTCAAGATTATTAATATAATCACATCACTGTATGCAGACTCAACTCAGATTAAAAAGAGACGGGGGATAAACTCCATGGAAAAGTGATCCAGGGGATCAAATTTTGCTCAAAATTCAAAGTTCTTGGAATCGCTTCAAATCGAACAAGTGTGTAGGCCTCATCGTCACAAACCCAACGCAACTTGAATGGGTTCAAACGGACATCGGATGAGTGAGATATCGCGTTCTATTCAAATTGTCAAACATGCAAAAAAAAAATTGTTGAATGTACAGTCCATACAGTTGTTGACGTGGCAGGGCCATACGATGATGTGGTAGGGCTGAGTTGGCATACAGTTGGCAGTTTTGAGGTTGAATCATATCTCAACACGTGGCACATTATTGACAAGTGGGAAGGTGCCACGTGGCCCAGACATGGGCTGCCACGTGGCACCATATTTGATTGGTCGTTCAAAATTATATGGAGTCCGTGGGGATCGAACCCCGGACCTCCCGCCATGGTGGAGCACCTTCACACGATGTGGGATACCAATAGCCCATGCATTGGTTCTTAATACTATGGTTTTATATTTATTTGAATTTGAATTATGTGTGGTTTGGCGCGAGGGTCGGGCTGGGGCTTAGCCCCAGCCCGCGGTTATGTTAACATTACATATGACCGACGTTTTATTACGCAGGAGTTTTGCCAATGGTTAAAACCGCGCCGACACTTTTCATATGTCCATTTGTTTTGAACAACAGTTAGCCCCCAGTCACATGCGGATAGCCATATGACCTCCACCGTGTGCGAGTGTTTCAAATGGTTTTAAAGCCCGTGCGTTTGGGACACTTGTCGGTTTGCCACAGGTTTAAACATAGCCCTTTTTATGCGTGGTCACATGGCCATACACCCAACGACTTGGAAGTTAGGGGGCTACATTCCCTAACTGTCCTATGGTTGTGCGCGTGTTGCGGTTGTGTGCCTGGTGCTAGGTTTTAGCATGAAAATGAGCACAGAGGCTAGGTTGGACACACAGAGGTGCATTTTGTCGATTCAGAGACATCAAGTTTGAAGGGGAACTTCCAGGAAGCCTATCTTCTTCAAATTTTGGCCAAATCAGGTGCCGAAAAAGCCCAACTAGGGGTTTTTGGACGTTATGAAGCCATTGGAGGCATCTATTTGGAATTTTGAGCATTGTAAAGCACATATTTTATCACTTTTAATAAATAATATAAAATATCCATTGGAAGCTGGACCAGGATATGTAGCCCAAGAGAGGGGT
>CBVK0101228546.1:0-15162 GCA_900067695.1 Picea abies
AACCTGAAGGAAGCACAATCTGCAAGAGGAAAAACGTCACTGTTACCGTACCCCAAAATTAGGGTTTTGAAAAAGTGAGTATTTTCAGCTCTCTATCACCCTAGAAAGTTGCGCCCTCCCCCAAGGATCAATTTGGCACCTAGAGCGCACCTTTTCAGTGGCTGGATCTCCCGGAAAGTGAAACCCTAGTTTCACAAAAGTACCAGAAAATCAGAAAACCAGAGTACCAGAAGTACCAAAAAACCAGAAGCACCAGTCCAGAAATCTGCATATCAGATTTGAAGGGGTAAAAGTTGGACTTAGAGAGGTCGGCCCTGTTGTGCCAATAGAAGCCCTTGTAAATTAGTCAAAGTCTAATATAAGTAGGAGATGATTCTCCATTGTAGAATCATATCCTTCTCATATGTTTTGGAAATTTCAGCAAGTACTTCTCTTTGGCAAAGGTGCACACCTCTCTTGGGCGCTAGTGTTCTAGGGCTTAAGCACCCTCTTGTGTGCTAAGTCATTCTTGGTGGTGAAAGGTCTTTCTCTTGAAGAATATAGCAAAGGATTTGGCTGGGTTTTTCTCCCTTGTTGGAGAAGGGTTTCCTAGGATATATCTTGTGTTCTTGTGCATAGTGTTTCTTCTTGTGATCTTGGTTGCTGCAACATTCTTGTTTATGGTTAAGACATGATGAAATTAAATGAACTCTCTATTAAATGAACATGCTAGGCTCAAGTCATTATGGCTCTCGGTACTCCATGTCTAGGCCCTGTGGGCCTCGAGACATAATCTCCTTAGTTATCCCTAGGCTAGGGGATAACAATACCAATGATGCTTTGTGAAAACTGAAGAAATATGTACCTAGAATACCCTTATAGTTGTGTGGAAGTAGAAGAGGCCTTGTAAGCTGAGCAAGAATATCCTGTAAGTTGGCCCATAATACCAAAGCATATCCAATGGGCCATGGAGTCAAAGTATATAATCCTCCCATTGAAAACTGAAAGCCAAGGGGTCTCATCCAAATCCGCTACCTGCTACCACCCAATGTGTGCACTCCTCCCCGTGGTAAATGTGCTGATGTCGACACAAGGGAGAGATTCACTTCATCAGATGTCAATAATGTAAACTTCTGTGAAGTGCAAAGGAACACCACCAATAATGTCAATGGGCCCTAAGTTACAAGCACAATCTGACACTGTGAAAGATGTTCTAAAGTCGAACAATGACAATGATCATCCAATCAAGGCCCAATGACACTCAACCTTGTTGGATGCGAAATAACTGCCAATGAGGCTAATGACTACCAAGGTGCTCTACTTCTGGGTCATCTGCAGATAATTTGTCAAAGTTGATACAAGATGACCTGCTGAAAAGAAGAGCAATGATGTCTCTCTTCCCTGAGTGCGAAGTGATAACTCAAGAAGATCAAGATGAAGGAACCAGGTACCATGTCCCTATGCTAGGTGGGGGGATGACTGACTCAAAGCAGGAGACTGAATGATAAGAGATGAGGAGACAAGACATAAGATCGACTCAAGACACTCCTATGTCTCCTCAAACTACCCATCCTAAAGGCTCAATGCTTCGGGAACAATGACAAATGGAACCCCCATCCAGGCTCACTCTAATGAATCATGATAGACACAAAGGCTCGGCATGTGAAGGATTTGACATTCAAATTTTAACCCAGGAAAAACACCAGTGGATAGCCATTTATTCATGAAAGGAAAAACACACAAGACATGACCACATGCTGATATAAATAGGAAAAAAATCAGCAACACTTATGCAAAGACTGAAGTAGATAACCAAAGGGAAAAGACACTGCAAGGAAAATGTAGATTGCTGTCCTAAAACTGTAAAAAATCAGCAAGAAGGAAATACTGAAATGACAATGCGGAAACGGAAGACAACTGCCCTAGACCCAAAATTTTTACCTAAAAGCTGCCATGGTTAAATCATCATACTCAAATGACCAATGTAGCCATGTAGCCAAATGATTAGCCCGACGAGAGAGGTGAACAAAGTCAACCTTCTAGGGGGACCAACTGTGAAATCTCATATAACCCAAAGCTACCTTGATGTATTTGCTAGTGAAGGCATAGCTGAAGGCTGCTAGTTGATTGGAGGCTGTTGGTTGGGATTTAGAACACTGTATTTCAACAGTAAGAAGCATCAATGTATGAGAGCCAAAACTCTTAGAATCTATTTGCTGAAATACCTCCATCATCCCGAGCTCAACCGGGTCATGATGAACTTTGATATCCAAGCTTTGATGAATCTCAGTATCTTGAAGAACAACCTTGAGATGTAGAATCGTAGGCAAATTGTAAGGGACATCATCTTCTGGTTGAACCAAAAATGTCTCCTCCTGCTGTAATGGTGTTTGATCAAGTTGCTCCTGGACTACTATTGTGATAGGCAAGGATGAAACCTCCTGTTGATTGATCTCCACTTCGTTAACCAATGGTTCCTCCTCTTGAACTTTTTCATCCTCTTGAAACTTTTCATCTTCACTAATGGGAGGAACCAATGAACACTCTTGAGTATTCAAATCTTCACCTTCATCTTCTTGGAACTCTGCATGTGACTCAAATGTTGCGGTTATTGGTTCCAGATCATCTAAGATTGGGCTATAACCCTCCTGTTCATCTTTGGGAACTTGATACGGTGCACGTTGTGGTCCATCTCAATAACACAGACTTCCTTCATTGCTTTAACAATCGGTAGTTGAAAGTCATGGATCAGAATGAAGCCATAGGCTGCCATAAAATCTCTTTCCAACTTAATAGCCGCAACTTGGGCCTCCTCCAAAGTTCGAGGTTCCTTATTCCTGAGAAAAATACCCAAAATGCCATCAAATTTCTCAAGATAAAAAATCAATGCACAAGCATCATTAGGCATTATAGTAATAGGAATTATATAATAATTTTTAGAAAAATGAGCATTAAAATCAGTGACAATGTCATCACCATTTTTTTTAATGAGTAAAAGCATTAATTAAGGAAGAATTTTCTGGCTTATTCACCTATCTTTCAGTAAATGTCTCTTGGAACGAATCCTATCTCATCAATGGAGGCATTCAGAAGGGATTTGTACTATGTTCGTGCCTCCCCCTCAAGGGTCGACACAAACATCCTCATTGCCACATCCTCATGTTCCACCTCAAAATCATTCAACAATTTTGAAAAACAACCAAGTGGTCCTCAACTGATTCTCCCGACCTTCTTGCAAACAAAGGTAAGCATTTAAGCCATTTACGTGCAGGTAAGTCATGAGGATAACCTGGGAATGCAACAAAGCTTAGTGGGTCAAAAGCAGAAAATCTCCACCTTATTGGTGGCCTCACAACTGCGGCCATATTGTTAATCTCATATAGAAACAACCAGAACTGCTACCCTACTACTAGCATGAGATGGAAATCAAAAGAAAGATGAAGATGTTGAAGATACACTCACCATAGTGCTCGTTGAAAAAGAACTTACTTAAGAACTCTTACGCTTACCAACTTCGAGAGGAGTTTTTGGTGAAATGATAGTCTTGTTTCGGAAAGATGTTAGAGTTACTTGAAGCTCAGAACTAGACCTTGCATGGGAATCGAAACCGAAAGATCTTCTTGTGTAAGTCCCCTGTGGAGTCGTCCCTGTATCCCGTGGAGTTGCCAGGTGAGTTAGAAAAAATAAAGCAATTAAAGTAAAAACTCACCATTGTTGTTGTTACCAAAGCTTGCGTTCCCCGACAACGGTGCCAATTTGTTAGCACAAATTTTTACCCTCCAATCTGAGTTGATATATGTGTTAAGACAATGGTAAAAAATAGGCTAATCAAAGGAGTAAGGCCCCAAATTGTCACTAACCAAACCCCTCTTTGTTTGGGCTAGTTCTTGCTAGCCTCTAGGGGGAGTCCCTAGGTACACTGAAGCACCTTGCTGCTGATCTAAATTATGATTTCTGCGTTAAAAACCAAAAATCAACAAGCTGTTTGTCTTGGACAGTGTGTGAAAGAGGCCCAAAACGATGAGGAAAAGTGATTATTTTCGCTTGGAGGGAACCTATAAGCTTAGCACAATGATAATAGATTGGAAAAGAGGCAGAAAAACTATTCTAAGGATCGAAATAATCACAATAAATAGTTCAGAAAATGACAAATCAGATCACAAACTTACCATAGTACTGCCAAGAAAAGATGTTTGAAGACAAACTCACACTTCTTTATTGATCAAGCTTACAAGAGAGTTGATTGCGCCACACTTGGCAAGCCTACAACTGGTACAATGACTTCTTTGCTCATAGAAGAGCTACTAGACTAGAGAAGAAGAGAGAGGAGAATGAGAGAGACACTATGTTGCTGCTGCAATGAACCCACCAATAACCTATGAAAACCATCCAATATATAGGAGAGAAGTGTGAATAAAATAGGAGTTAATGCGCGTGAGGGAATAAATGTGAGTGAGAAATTTAGGAATTAATGTGCACGAGGGAATGGAAGGAGAGTTAACTCATGTGAAGAATAGGAGAGTTAACGCATGGGGGAGTAAATTAGGAATTAAACACATGTTTAAATGCTAAATTTTACCAAGTAATGGGTGAGTTTTAGCCGAGGGGAAATTCGTCTATTTTTTAGTGATTTTCCTAAATTTTAGGAAATTTGCGTTTAAAACCAAATTAAGAGGAATTTGAGGAAATTAATGCATGGAAGGTGAAGATATGTCGAGTGATGAAAAGTTAGTGAGAAAATTAAGCCTTGTTTGGGGAATTTCGTCCTATTTTTTTAGGGATTCCCTATTTTTAAGAAAATTGCGGTTTAAACTCAACTAAAGGCGAATTTTATGGAGTTGATGCATGGCAAGTGGAGAGGTGATTATACAGAGGAATATACGGCTAAATTTAGGCCCTGTTATGGGACTCCCTTATCACAATTAATTAATTTATTATATGCTCAAGTCTTGGGAAAATGCGGCCTATTCTAGATGGATGCCACATCACTTTGTAGATTTGCCACATGTCGACCTGTGAGGGAGCCACTTGGCACTGCATGGATGGCGATCATACCTGCTAAATATAGAACTTTCTAAAAATAGAATCCAACTCCTAAATTTTAGGAAACTGTCTAGATCATCCAAGAAGACTAGGAGAACACCACCACATGTCACTGTGTAAAAATAGACACTGCTAAAACTAGGAAGTTGTCCAAATGCCTTTGAATTTATATTCATTGTACTCGTTTTTCCGTAAGGGATTCGAATCTGCAATCAAAATTGACATGCGAGTCTTGGTGCTCAACTTGCTAAAAATAGTAAACTGTGCCAAATCATCCCGAAAAAGATCCAAAAGACTCAGAATGTCGCAAGGATCCACAATATGTGCTTGAAATCTGAATCTGGGGCCTGGTGCCCAAACTGCTTAAAATAGAAAGTTCCTGCATGTTGCCCTGAAAAGTGCTATCAGGCCTAGAATTAAGCAAGGACTCTCCCAGTATGCTCAAAAATGCTCCAAACTATCAAGAGACCCACTCAAACCGTGTCTCCTAAAAAGTAGCAATGCCTACTGTATGTAGACATCTCTCTCAAAATGCATGGGAAACCAAGCCAACTCTAACTCTGAACCAAACGACCATGTACCGATCATATAGCTGCCTTTGATGGGAACCAACCTCTGCTAACCACAAGTTCTAAACTCTGGGAGAATCTCAGAATGCCAACCAAAATAGTGCATGTTGGCTCTTAACCCTCAAGATTTTCAAGGGTGAAAATCTAGGGGTTAACAATAACCATATACTCTATGCTTGTAGATGATGAGTGTCTTATATGCTCCTCAATGCGAAGCACACTTGATACCCCTACATTATATGTAGGCATACAAATGTACTTGAAATAATTACTTCTATGGAGTCCATGACATTTACATCATTTATGAAGCAACTTGTATTGGTTTGTTTTGTTTCTCAAATAGTTAGTATTCACATGCATTAGTTAGGTTCCTTCCCTCTTTTTGCTGAAAATTGTTTATTCTATATTATTATTTCAACCATTAACTAACTGAAATCTAGGTTGTTGATATTGTTAGTAACAAATCATATGAAGAAATAGAAGATATATAATGCTAGTGTTATGAAATCTGTTTCCTCAAGAGAATGGTAGTGTTTGTTTTCTTATCTTGGCAGATATAACAACACACACACACACATATTCTGATGCTTTCCCTTGTATACTTTTGTAGGTAACAATAAACCCGGGCGCATGGTGATTGGTCAAACTTTCACAATTGGTTAGTGAATTTTTAACCGAAGACATTTCTCACTAAATTGACAACAGTTCACTATTTTGACTTGCTGTTTTCAAAAAATGTTTATTTGTGCACATGACTATGATTAAGAAAATAGATAAGAAGCTTAGTGTTGGTTTTGGAAGTGTTGAGAGTCATACAATTGTTAGCATGATGTTTTTGTGAGTGGAAAGAAATTATATACATGTACAAGTCACCATAAGTGGTGACTAGGACTAGTAAGTAGATCTTGCATATTGCATCAAGGAAGTGTATATGACACTCCCCAAGCCAAGTACAAGTGGACAAAATAAAGCAAAATAGAGTGTGATTGTGAGAAGTGTTACTGCTTTTTACCTGCCAAATTGTACTTGATGATAAAAAAACTAATCCACAAGGAACAATCCAAGAGGGAACTACTAGGACAGTCACTGTAATGTTCCCAAACAGATTTGCTTGGAACATTTTAAGTTTTATGTTTTCTGGTTGTGGTATTTTGTCAAACACTTTGCAGATTTTTGTCTTCTTGAGTTTCGTTGGGTTTATGGTGATGATTCTTTGTGTGTGTTGCAGCCAGTAAATGATAAAGATATAGCAATGGAATATACTCAACAAGATGCAAGACAAATAACACAAGAAATAGCCACAAATACCTCAGATATGATTTTATTTAGATATATAACTGACCTCATACAAAATGGAGCAGATCTGGAATACATATAAGAGAATAGAGTGTATGGCTGATAATGCCTCCAAGATACAGTAGAGAGATGAAGATATAGGCTTCCAAAAGCCTCCTCAAGCTGAATACCAAAGATCTAGAAGACCAAACTCGTCCCAAGCTGAGATGTCATGTCTTCTCTAACACTATGAGCCCCTCAATGGCTGTAGCAAGCAAAGAAATCGAACTCCAACGATATGGCGTCTGAATCATTGAAACCCACTACTAATAGATAGATCGGGGAATAGGAAAACCCTCTGATGAATCTCCTAACTGCTGGGTGAGATCTCACCCTCCAAAACACCAGATCCAAGATGAAGAATGCGCCCTCCTGAAGAGAAATGCGCCCCACTGGTAGATAGACTAAAATGGTTGAAGAAAACCCTCCAATACTGATGCAAAGAGGAGCTCTCGAGATAACTGATACCTCTGAACAAAGATCTCTCTCAGATCCGAAGTCTACAAACCTCCACGAACTCCTCACTCAAGAAAGTGCCCCCTAGCTCTGCATAAACCCACCAGAAATGCATCTTGCTTCTTCAACTGCTCCTGTAACTGAATGGTAACTGATGTAGAATGGTGAGGGAGGGATCTTTCACCTTTGTGACCAAGATTGGATCAGGATAAGTGGAATCTTTCACCACCGAGCTGATCTCTAGGGTTTGTTCAGTCAAAACCCTCAAAACCCCCAAGTGCATGGGCTCTCTAGTAAGAAGCTGGACATCAAAATGATAATCAACCTACTGAGAGAATAGAGGCCCCAACTCTCTCAAAACCCCTTGTGAAAGGTGGTCCTTGTGACACATGGACATCCTCCCGCATCTCCAGATCATATCTCTCCATACCTATCAATGATCCTGGGTACTCCTCATTCTCCCCCATCAACTGGTGTTGCTCAATGAACCCACCAACATCCTCTAGAAATGTAGCTGAAGTCAACATCTAGCTCTCTATTGAGATAGATGTAGTGGATCCCTGACTAGTCTCATCAAGGAGCTCCTCTAATATGGACCTTGATTCCCAAAAGGCTGTCTGTGCGCCTTCCAAGAATCCTGAGGCCCCTATCTGTCTTTTATCCCCCCTGTTCGCCTTTTCCCTCCATGTGACGTTTACTTCATTTTTATTATTCTTTAATTAAATCACTTTATTAATTAATTGGCCTTTTTTCCTCTAAAAAGTGATTTATTTGTTCGTATGGCTTCTTCGACCACTGAAAGTCACTTCTAATCATCTAATCCTGTAGTGCTCTTCCTCTTGATTCCGATGAGCTATTACACTAAGAGGTTTCTTCAAATATTATGCCCAAAATGACCTTCTTAGTGAAATTAATTAAAATATGACCCATAATAACTCAAAATTACGGAAATCGTCAAATACAACAGAACCAAAACCAAGTTGTGCAGAATGGATCCTGATGATGAAATATGATGAATGATGCAAGTCGGGCCTAATAAAACCCCTCAATAACTCTTGAACTCGCTGTCACCCCATCTGGCTACTCTGGTAGGCATAACACTTTGAAATATAATAATGTCCAAAAATGGGGACATTACAGTCCTCCTGCTAGAATATTGCTTGTCCTCAAGCAATAATTGAATCAATTTGTATATGATACTAGGATCCCATATCCACCTGTTTGACCTGTAGTAAGCTCTCCTCGAGACATGGCCTCTCCAAGTGATCACCATACTAGATAACCAAATACCCCTGATGAGTAGAATGATCGTGTGCATCCGATCCTCGATCAACTCCCCAAACAACCACTCTATTCGGATCTCGATCCCATCAAACTCTGGACTACCCAACACTCTAATCCCTGTATCCCATATCAAGATGTGAATTGCAATGCCCTGTGAGGTATAGTCACCTGTAAGATATCTACACCATGAGTCTCCTACAAATAACACACGGTCTCCACCCCAAATGAGTCTGACCTCCTAGACCATACCAAGCCCAACACGACCTCCACCAACGGAACGTGTTGCTGCCATAGTGAGGTACTACAAGACCTCAACGAATCACCAACAACTGACGTGCTCCCCCCAATACTGAAGCTCAATGGAAAATTAAAGTGATTTTCCCATGGAAAGATCCACTCGCCTCCATCAGTCAATGAAATGTCTAGCCCTATAATCCCAGGGTCCCATGCTAATCTCTGAAAGGGACCATCACACTGATGCTGCACCACTTTGATCATGACTGTCTGCCCAACATATACATACTGTATCCCCCACTCCTGGATCCTCAAGCTAAAATACATGTGATGATTGGGCCTGCTATCAAGAAGCTAAACCTGTAAAGGTATCCCCGTGGAACCAAAATATTCCCATCCATCGCCATACTCGATCACGAGTATCAACAGGGAGAACATGTCTCGCCACATAGAACAATTCCCAGCAAGTCCTCTCAAGGTAATCCAAGAGTGAAGTATGCTGCTCGTTGGCGCAACCCGAACCATCATAAGAGGAAGCAAACTACTGACCAAATGGATTCCCGTATCCCAAGGAAAATTTGAAAGTTCATCACTTCCAATCCCCACTAACTGTTGATGTGCCAGACTGATAACTGTTGGAATCCCTCCATTTTCATCCCAACGAGAATCTGAATTTGTATCAGCCTCTGAGATATCCTCTGTCCCATGGCCCAAGATACTCTCCATCATGCCAAAGGCCTCAACTGTCTGTCTCTAATGATCGACCCCTATCCAGCTGTATATAATCAAGTCACTCCCGTCATGAGGTCTCAGCCTACCAACTCTCCATGTTCCCTGCTATTGTCTATCTCCCCCAATGCTGCTGTCTATGATGAAGGTATCAGGGAAGACTAACATAAACAACTGCAACGATATGTAGGATTGGAAAGTATCATAAACTTTGGTCAATCCCAAGGACTTGACCAAAAGCTCATCCAGTAGCACCCATGGTGAATAATCGCCTGTGCTCTTCTGTAATGTTCCCAAGCCAATTTTTTTTGCTTGGAACCTCTGTTTGATTAACTGTTTATTGTTGTTTTACTGTGTTTGTAGGTTTACTTCATATAGCTGTGCATTAAGGGTTTATTCATGGGATAACATTACATGGAGATGTAGATCTGAACATATATCATAAACAAATAACAAGATGCAAGCATATAACACCAGTATAGAATCAACAACTTCAGATCTGACCTTTATTTAGATAGTAGAATGATCCAGATAAAATGGATCTGTAGATCTGAGAAAATACAATAAGAATAATGAAGCTGGAATAGTAGCTACTCTAAGACTTCGAAAAACTGAAGATAATAGCCTCCATTGGCTCCACCATAGACTGATTAAGATATAAGATCAATGGCTTCCCTCTAGATGACTGAAAGCCTTGTCTGCTGAATGATATGCGCCCTCCTAGATGGCTGTAGAACCCCAATAATTCGGCCTTACTCCTCAAGGCCTCCAAACACTACCAAAATCTCTCGAATAGTAGATTGGGGCAAGATAAACTCCCAGATGAAGTTTCAAGCTGATTGAAGTAGATCTGACTACTCAGATGAGCAGATCCACTTTCTGCAGTGTGCCCTCCTTCTCTCTGAAGCCCAATATTTCGGCCTCCTTCCTCAAGACCTCCAATAACTGCCAAAATTACTGGAACTGTAGATCAGGGCAAGATCAACCCCTTGGCAAAGTCTCAAGCTGAATGATGAAGATCTGAACCTCCAAATGGCTGAATCCTCAATATGCAGTGTGCCCTCCTTCTCTCCAACTTGTGCCAAGCTCCAATAAATAATTAAAAAAAGAAATCTCCTCCACAATGGCCCAGAAAGGATGCGCTAGACCATACAAAGAAAACCTAGAAGTCCTTTTGCCCAAACTCCTTCTCCTTTCCTTTCCCTAGATTGAATGGATCTCCTCCAAATGGTGCGCCCCCCCTGTTGGAAAGCCCCTAAAGTTGCGCCCTGTCTCCTTCTCTGCTGATGGATAAGACCAAAACCTGCTGTAGAATGGTGTGGGAGGAATATTGCACCCCCGGGATCAAGCTTGGATCAAGATAGGTGGAATCTTTCACCACCGAGTTGATCTCTAGGGTTTGTAACCTCAAAAACCTCAAAGATTCTTTGTGCTCAAGAGCCCAAATGTAAAATCAATAATAATCCAGAATGAGTGAGAGATGCGCCCTTCCTTTCTTTTATACCCCGGATCTAATTCTCTGTTGAGTTAGTTAACCCCTAGGATTAACTCCTAGTTTTTCCACACATGTTCTTTTTCTTTTCTTCATTTCACCTTTTCTCCCAAAGTCAACTTAAAATTATAACATTAAGCTCGGGTAAGTGCTTTGGGGTGTCTTGGTCCCCATGATACATGAGACTATAGTCTAGTGGGGACAACTAGACTACCAAGTCTCTCACAACCTCTTTATCAAGAGGTGGGGGACATTACATCCTCACTAATCTCCAACCATCGGGTACAACAGTCGGTAACTCCACAAACAGCAGGTCAATGACTATCGCTCCATCATCACTCATATAGTTGCTGCTACTGAGAAGGTGATCTCCTAGAACTTTGTACTGTTGCAAGGGAGAGGAAACACATGCTCCACTAGGTATGTCTCCTCCTTGCAATCCAATGCATCCCCCTGAATCCCACCATACTCCTCTACAGGCCCCTGTGAACTAACTCTCATCATCATATGCCCCTGTAAACTCATGCAAGCCTCTGTATCCTCCTGCAACATCATGTATCCAAGGTGTATTGCTAGATCAACCCTTACATGGATATCAGCCAATCCTGGAACACAAATGGAAGTGTCCTCATAACTGTGCTGGGCTCTGGAATCCCCATGTGTATGTGTATACCTAACTGTCTCAAAACCTATCATGAAGGGTGGTCCTTGTGACAAATGGACATCCTCTCGTGTCTCCAGATCATATCTCTCCATACTCATCAGTAATCCTGGGTACTCCTCATGCTCCCCCATCAATTGGTGCTCCTCAATGAACCCACCAACATCCTCTGGCAATGTAGCTGAAGTCAACATTTGGCTCTCTACTGAGATAGATGTAGTGGATCCCCGACTAGTCTCATCAAGGACCTCCTCTAATATGGACCTTGATTCCCGAAAGGCTGTCTGTGCACCTTCCAGGAATCCCGAGGACCCTATCTCTCTTTTATCCCCCCTGTTCGCCTTATCCCTCCATGTGATGTTTGCTTTATTTTTATTATTCTTTAATTAAATCACTTTATTAATTAATTGTCCTTTTTTCTTCTAAAAAGTGATTTATTCGTCCCTATGGCTTATCCGACCACTGAAAGTCACTTCTAATCATCTTATCCTGGAGTGTTCTTCCTCTTGATTCTGATGAGCTATTACACTAAGAGGTTTCTCCAAGTATTATGCCCAAAATTACCTTCTTAGTGAAATTAATTAAAATATGACCCATAATAACTCAAAATTACGGAAATCGTCAGAATGCAATGGAACCAAAACCAAGTTGTGCGGAATGGATCCTGATGATGAAATATGATGAACGATGCAAGTTGGGCCCAATAAAACCCCTCAATAACTCTTGAACTCACTGTCACCCCCATCTGGCTACTCTGGTAGGCATAACACTTTGAAATATAATAATGTCCAAAAATGGGGACATTACAGTCCTCCCTGCTAGAATATTGCTTGTCCTCAAGCAATAACTGAATCAATTTGTATATGATACCAGTATCCTATATCCACCTGTTTGACCTGTAGTAAGCTCTCCTCGAGACATGGCCCCTCCAAGTGATCACCATACATGATACCCAAATACTCCTGATGAGTGGAATGATTGTGTGCACCCGATCCTCGGTCAACTCCGCAAACAACCACTCTACTTGGATTTGGACCCCATCAAACTCTGGACTACCCAACACTCTAATCCCTGGATCCTATATCAAGATGTGAACTGCAATGCCCTGTGAGGTATAGTCCTGTAAGATATCAACACCATGAGTCTCCTGCAAATAACCCTAGGCCTCCATTCGAAATGATTTTGACCTCCTAGACCATACCAAACCCAACACGACCTCCGCTGACTGAACGTGCTATTGCCATAGTGAGGTACTACAAGACCTCAACGAATCACCAACAACTGATGTGCTCCCCCCAATACTGAAGCTCAATGGAAAATCAAAGTGATTTTCCCCTACAAAGATCCAGTCGCCTCCATCAATCAATGAAATGCCCAGCCCTGTAATCCCTGGGTGCCATGCTCATCTCTGAAAGGGACCATCACGCTGACGCTGCACCACTCTGATCATGACTGTTTGCCCAACGTATACATACTGGATCCCCCACTCTTGGATCCTCATGCTAAAACACCTGTGATGATTGGGCCTGCTATCAAGAAGCTGAACCTGTCAGGTATCGTTGTGGAACCAAAATATTCCCATCCATCGCCATACTCGATCACGAGTATCAACTGGGAGAACATGTCTCGCCACATAGAACAAATCCCAACAAGCCCTCTCAAGGTAATCCAAGAGTGAAGTATGTTGCTCGTTGGCGCAACCCGGACCATCATAAGATGAAGCAAACTACTGACCAAATGGATTCCCGGATCCCATGGGAAATTTTAAAGTTCATTACTTCTAATCCCCACTAACTGCCAATGTGCCAGACTGATAACTGTCGGAAGCCCTCCATCCTCATCCCAACGAGAATTTGAATCTGTATCAACCTCTGAGATATCCTCTGTCCCATGGCCCAAGATACTCTTCATCATGCCCAAGGCCTCAACTGTCTGTCTCTGATGATCCACACCTATCCTGCTGTATATAATCAAGTCACTCCCGTCACGAGGTCTCTGCCTACCAACTCTCCATGTTCCCTGCCACTGTTTATCTCCCCCTATGCTGTTGTTTATGATGAAGGTATCAGGGAAGGCTAATAGAAACAACTGCAATGATATGTAGGATTGGAAAGCATCATAGACTTTAGTCAATCCCAGGGACTTGACCAAAAGCTCATCCATTGGCACCCATGGTAAATAATTGCCTATGCTCCTCACTAAACTCCAACCATCGGGTACAGCAGTCGGTAACTCCACAAACCGTGGGTCAGTCACTTCCCCTCCATCATCACTCATATAGTTGCTGCTACTGAGAAGGTGATCTCCCAAAACTATGTACTGTTGCAAGGGAGGGGAATCTCCATGCTCCACTAGGTATATCTCCTCCTTGCAATTCAATGCGTCCCCCTGAATCCCACCGTACACCTCTGCAGGCCCCTGTGAACTAACTCTCGTCATCATATGCCCCGGTAAACTCATGCAAGCCTCTGTATCCTCCTGCATCATCATGTATCCAAGGTGTACTGCTGGATCAACCTCTACATGGATGTCAGCCAATCCTGGAACAAAAATGGAAGTGTCCTCATAATTTCCCTAGCTCTGGAATCCCCATTTGTATGTGTATGCTCAACTGTCTCAAAACCCCTCGTGAAGGGTGGTCCTTGTGACACATGGACATCCTCTTGCGTCTCCAGGTCATCTCTCCATACTCATCAATGATCTTGGGTACTCCTCATGCTCCCCCATCAATTTGTGCTCCTCAACCAACCCATCAACATCCTTTGGCGAAGTAGCTGAAGTCAACATCTGGCTCTCTGCTGAGATAGATGTAGTGGATCCCCGACTAGTCTCATCAAGGAGCTTTGCTAATATGGACCTTGATTCCCGAAAGGTTGTCTGTGCCCCTTCCAAGAATCCCCGTGTGCTTTCCAAATCATGAGTGAGTCGGGCCACCTCAATCTCTTTCTCCCTCAGTGGCGTGTGATACATCTCGCCAACCTCCAATAGGTAATCTCTATCCATCAACAACTGCTGGTAGTCGGCCCTCATCACAGTCACTCTCTCCCTGAGTGTATGGAAGTTATCAATGGCAAGGCCCCCATCTGAACTATCATGTGCCATTGAGGCCCTCCAACAATATCTTGCCACCAATGCGTGTGTATCATCAATTCATCTAGTGGTTTCCATGATCATGTCCTCATTGACTCTCAACTGTCCTGTCAAGTGTCGTGACTCCTTATCACAACCTTGTTGAGGTGCTAGCACCTCACTCTCACTACTAGTGTCAACAATGGAATCCCCATCAACACACTCCTCAAGATATAGGGCACTGAATTGTTGATTTGTGTACCTTGGGAGGTGTTCCCCATGTGTTATTCCTCCTTAGCACATGTGGGAGA
>CBVK0101228547.1:0-16307 GCA_900067695.1 Picea abies
TTCCAATGAATGTAATTCTTCAAGACATATAAGAAAAAGTATTCCGTGGTTTTCTCCCGATTTGGGTTTCCACGTAAAACAATGGTGTACTGTGTATGTGTGTGATTGTTTATTTCTTACTGCTCATTATTGGATAATTATTCTATATTGATATAACATTTGAAAAAAAAGGATTATAATTACGCTATTACTGATTCACCCCCCCTCTTAGTAATCCAACACCCTCAAAGTGAAGAAGTAGAATATTGTAATATTGGCACTAAAAACGAACAAAAGAACATCAATCTATCAAAGCTTCTTCCTTCTAATAAGAAAGTCGGGTATGTTGATTTATTCAAATAATTTATTGAAGTGTTTGCTTGGTCTTATGAGGATATGAAAACATATGATACCAACGTAATTCATCACTGAATCCCATTTAAGGTAGGATCCAAACCATTTAGAAAAAAATTAAGACAGGTAAATCCTATCCTCTTCCCAGTTATTGAAAAGGAACTAAAAGAATTATTAGATGCAAAGATTATAGTTCCTTTGAGATATTCTTCTGTGTTGATTTTAGAAATAAGACTTTGTGTTGATTTTAGAAATCTCAACAAATCTTCTTTAAAGAATAATTATCATTTACCTAAAATGGATCATGTTTTGCAAAAAGTAGTGGGTGCTAATATAATTTATATGATTGATGGATTCTCATGTTATAACCAAATTGTTGTGCATGAAAGAGAGAGAGATGACTTCATTTACCACACCAAGGTGAACCTTCATGTATGACAAAATGTACTTTGGGCTAATGAATGCAAGAGCAACATTTCAGAGGGAAATGGACATAGCATTTGTGGGAGAAAATGACAAATTTTTTGTGATTTATTTAGATGATCTTACTGTCTTTTCTAAATCAGATCAAGATCATTTAAAACATCTTAGACATACTTTTATTAAATGCAAAAAATATGGTTTATCATTGAATCCTAAAAAATATCATTTTTCTATGTAGGAAGGATAGTTACTTGGTCACATTGTCTCAAAGAACGAAGTCAAGATTGATCCTCAATGTGTAGAAGCAATACACATTATTAACTTACCAAGAAATGAAAAGGAGATTCAGTCCTTCCTTGGAAAAAATGGTTTTTTTAGAAGATTCATTCCTAATTTTTCTGAGGTGGTGAAGGATTTGAATGACATGATTAAGAAGGATAATGAGGTTAAATGGTCCCTAGAAGCTAGATACTCCTTTTATCAAATCAAGAAAGCTTTGGGAGAAGCACCAGTTCTGGCAAGTTCAGATTATTATAAGGAGTTTCTCATCTTCTCCTTTGCATTTGATAACATTATCGCTATTGTCCTCTTACGAAGGACCGAGGAAAAACAAGAACAACCAATTGAATTTTTTAGAAAGATTTTAAGAGATTCTAAACTCAAGTATAACATAATGGAAAAATAGACTTATGCATTGGTAAAAGCCTTGAATAATCGTTTATGTTCCTAGAAACATAGTAAAAGAGATCCTAAACCAACTTGATACTGATGGAAAAATAGGTAAATGGATAGCTAAGATTCAAGAGTATGATCTGGAGATAAAACCAACAAAATTGATTAAAGGCCAAGGCTTAGAAAAACTTTTAGTTGAATCAAACTGCGTAGTTCTTGGAATAAATTAGATTGCAAATATAACATATCATCCTTCAGTTGAATATGAGGAGACAAATTTACAACAACCTTTGGTAAAAATTCATGATAAGTTTTCTCTATCTCCTTGGTACAAAGATATTGTATTTTATTTTCAAAATCTTGAATGTCTATCAAATTTTCGTCAAGCAAAAGCTAGATCCCTTAAACTCTAAGCAATCAAGTATTGTATAATAAATGAAAAACTTTATTGGAAAAACCCTTTGGGAGTTTTGCTAAATTGTGTTGTTGAAGATGAGACTACATGAATCATTGATGAGTTTCACAAAGGAATATGTGAAGGACACCATGGTTGGAGATCTACAGCATGTAAAACACTGAAAGATGGATATTCCTGGCCAAAATTTTTTTCCGAAGTAAATGCAAAAGTCATATCCCATAGAGAATGCTATATTTTTGTAGGAAAACAAAGGCTTCCTTCTTGGCCTTTGGTTCCAATAAAAGTTGAATATTGTTTCCAACAATGGGGTTTATACTTCATAGGTGAGATTCATCCTGCTTCAAGTGCACAACACAAGTGGATCCTAAAATCAACAAATTATTTTTATAAATGGGTGGAAGCGATTCCAACCAGATTTGCTACTGATGCAGTTGCGATCAAATTTCTTGAAGAAAATATTTTTTCCTGGTTTTCATGTCCTAGGAAAATTATAACTGATAATGCTCAAGCTTTTAAATCTCTTGCAATGATATATTTTTGTCAGAAATAGAATATTGTCCTTGGTAATTCCACTGCCTATTACCCTCAAGGTAATGGATTAGTTGAATCATCAAATAAGAGTCTAATGAAAGTCATTAAGAAAGTATTAACAAACAACAAGAAGGCCGGGCACTCTCATTTTAAATTTTCACTTTGGGCTAACATAATCAACACTAAAAGGTCTACATGTATGTCTCATTTTCAATTGATTTATGGTATTGATGTGGTACTTCATATTAATCTTTATATGCCTATGATGAAATTGATGTAGGACATTGAAGAATAATCTAATGATCTTACTAGAAGAATGGATTAGTTAATTGAATTACAACAAATCGAAGAGCAAGTTAATGACAATTTCCAAGAACATCAAGACAAGATGAAGTCCATTTTTGACAGGAGAGCAAAAAAAATAAACTTCATTCCTAGTGACTTAGTACTAAGATGGGATAGTAGAAGAGAGGATCCTGGCAAACATGGAAAGTTAGATCATTTGTGGCTAGGACCGTACAAGATTGATGCAATGGAGGGAAATAATTCATTTTCCCTTCAAATCTGGAAGGAAATTTGTTGTAATTTCATGTGAATGGGCAATTCCTAAAGCACTACATTTAGTTTTAAAATCCATTTTTTCATTCATTGTATATAATCGATTTTCTTGCTTTTAATTTATAAAGATGATCAAAACTAATAAACACATAAACATTGTTTCTTAGATAGTTTTTTCATCCTTTTAAATATCATTACATTTAATAATTCTTTTTCTTTGAAAACTTAAGTTCTTATCTTCTCATATTATAAAATCTAAATAAAAAACGCTGTTTCAACTGCTAGTTTAGATTTTGACATGTTATTCATAAACCAGAAAGGAGAACATTTATTTACTCTCTCATGAAACTTGAAAAGGTTTATAAAAGGTAATTTCTCCTGGGTAGAGACTTTAGTGTCAAATTTGTAAACTGGTTGTTTTACTCAAGGCTTACCATTAAAAATGATTTTTGTTTTGGAAAGACAAATTCATAAACGAGGAAATGGAAATATTTATGAGTATATTTCATCACTCAGGTATTTCTAAATCATCCTTGATAAACATAGATCATCCCTTAGATGTGAAAAACATATTGATTCCCCCATCTCCTAAAAATTATTAAATCAACTGAAAGGGATGGTGAAAGGAAATTCAAGTGGAAAATGCAGGTATCTTCACCGGGGCTATGGACGTTTGCTGGCAGTGAAGCAAGGCCTATGATGTTGGGGTGACTACACCATATACTATGGACACTTTTTGGCAGTGTAGAAACACCATGAGGATGAGAACGATTTCCAATAAGTATCTTAAAACTTATTTCTCACTCAAGCTAGTTTCTTCACAAAGACTTTGTTCTGACCCAAATAATTATGTCATAAGCTTAAAAAGTTTTGAAGTATGAACACTAGTCATAAAATTGACTCTTTAGCCAAAACTCAGAATTATATTACCCCTAATATTCCAGAGTAAAGTTGAAAGAGTGAAATTTTATCCTTCTCCGGTTAAATTTTAAACACATTAAATTCTAAAATTAGTAATAGTGCAGTTTCTTCAATTATAGTTTTATCTTACAAATGAGAAGAAATGATTTATTGTTTTTAAAGATGAAAATAATTTACATTAGAAGTTTTAATTAAACTCTTTTAGAAATAATGACTCCATAACCCAATAAAGGCATGTGGTCTACTATTCTTCTGTGTCTCGCAGGGAAACACAATCTTCAGATGGAGCCAGATGTTGTAACATGGTCTAAATTTTCCTTAAAACCTTAAAATTTTATGTTTAGGAAGTTTTAGGTCTTTGTACATATTGAATAAAATTTTGGGAATTAGTTAAAATTAAAAATGTTATAATAAAATTTCATTTTATTAGAGTTTAGCGTTTAGGATTAATTTATTTTATTTTAAATTTTTAATAAATTGAAGTTTTATTCGAAACCTTTTTATATTTTATTTTTAGTCTTATTATTATTCGATATCAAAACTAATAAAATGTATGTTTCTCACAAGTTTAATCACGTGCTCTTACCATCGGATCGACGGTCCATGATGGATTACAACCACCCCCTCATGCTCAACGTTTAACATAAGGGAGGGGAGTCACAACACTCAACCCAAGTTAAATAACCTTTGACGTGGTGCTCATCCGTGAATTGTGCCCCCCATCCTATAGTTATCCTAACTACACACGCCCCCCCCGCAATCGGCATGATACTGACGTGTGTCCCACATGATGTCTGCTGGCGAAAAAAAGGTAAATTTTAATTTTAAATTTAATTTTAATTAACTTTTAGCCAATCATAAAATGGCACGTATCCACTTTCGATTTAAAAGGGGTAAAGGCAAACTATTCAGTTTATTTTGAGATCTATAAACAATTCAAGCTCTCAAAAATTTATTCCAGTGCCCTGTAAATTGTTTTGATACCATTCTCCATCGTCATTCCAATGTGAAACTTGTCCCAATCAACCTCCTTTACATGTAATTTCAAACCTATATTCTCTCCTAGTTTTCTTATCTAGAATGGAATATTCTCAGTCATGTAAATTCTAAGAAAACATGATCACTGTAGAGGAAGACCTAGTTGACAAAGACAAGGATATTTTTGACCCTGTCTTATCTTTTGAACTTTTTGAGTTACACCAACAAGCTAACCAGAGTTATAGGGATCTAGTTGATCATTACAACTCCTGGGAATCTGACTTAGCCAAGTTTTTAATGCCTCAAGTGTATCATTTCCCAAAATTTGTAGTCTGGTGTGCTTCAAACTACATGCCTTCGAAGAGAACCATAATTTCTACAACTGGGTCTCTCCTAATTGAATTAACTCCTCAATCCATCGTTGAAATGATGAGATGGCCATTAAAGCCCGATGGTGAAGCGTTAAATGAGTTTATATATGCAAAATGCTTCAGAGAACTAAAACTAGAGGAAAGTGTAACCCTGTTATAGTTGTATCTCTGCAAAAAAATTGATGTTTCTGATGATAATGTTGTTATTGAATCCAATCCGTTTCCTGAAGTTTCACAAAAAAATATTTCTATGATTTCTGCAATTTTGGGAAAAAACAATGACTCAAAAATTGATGAGTTTGTGTTAGGAATTATGGTTTCCATTTGCCCAATTACAACTAAACCCATCACTAGATTTAATTATGCCAAATTCTTGGCAGATCAAATTCGTTATCAACTCTCAGAATTTGAATATATTAGATGATTTAGGTATCAATCTTACATGGTTTACCTTTTCCTATTCTCTCAACCTTTCCGTTTTATGCATCTAGGTTTAAAGGTCAAATACGATATTTGTAACCCAACTTCAATCATTCACCAGACTTCTATGATTAAGAAGAAGTCTTCGAATGTTGTATTTTCACAGTATGTTGACCAATTTATGTCTAAATCCTACCAAATCATATACAATGAAGTCCCCCCCATAATATTTCATGGATGCAAAAAACTATTATAGTTAACCCTAGATAAGAAAGTGGGAGACTAGTACATCTTTGAACATCATACTGAAATCATAATTTATGGTTGTCAACTTTGTCCTTTCCTCTTGTATGTTTTCTTGACTCCCCAAATTTTTTCTTTCAAATATGTTACACAAAGATTAAACTCAAATGAAATTCATTTTGTGTCAAATGAATATAAGGAAAGTTTCAAATTAAAGAAGGAGTTAGGTCCTTTCATTGTCAATACTAGATCAACATTGCAGGTAACAACAAAGATTCTCTTAGCTTTGGGATTTCAACAGGGAGAATTGTTGAATTATGACCCCCATGGTATAATCTCTTAAAAAATAATCTCACATGGGCAGACTCATTATCAACATCAACAAAAAGCTGAGTTGGAGCTATTGGAAAATCAAGAGAGTTGACAAGATGTACAAAACATTTTACAAGTCCATGGTAAAGCATCAAATAAATCTATGAAGTCTCCAATTACACAAACACCACAACAGTTTTAGAAGACATACAAAATAAAGACCACAGAATCAACCCTAAAGGATTTAGGAACATATGAATAAGGATCAAGCAAAAGACAAAAAATGGAAGAACTAGAGGAATAATAGGATCCATAGTTACCAAAAGAAATAATACCAAGAAAAAAGGGCCACGTTGTGACTGTAGAAGTAACATCATAAGAAAACATCAAGATCTTAGAAAGTCAAAGTGAAACTGAGTCAGGGATTATTGATCAATCAAAACAGATAGACTAGGTTCATTAGTTCACGTAGATCAAAAAATCAGGTGAAAGCATGAAAAATAATAGGATTACCAAAGTTTATGATCATGATGCATATCATACGAGGATGATCTCATATGTGTATTATGAGAAACGAATATTGAATATAGTAGTTATGGAGCCAAAATAATAGAAGAAGGTAACAAACATTTCCATTGACCTGAATGTAGTCCATCCATTGGATAAATTTTATTTGAAAAGACAAACTACAGAAATGATAAACATGAATGCTATGATAGCCAATCTTGGAATCAAGAAGCTTCAAGTCATAAATGAAAAACTTGGGACTCAATTAAAAAATGAAAAGTTAGCCTCTAGAACCAAACAAATAAGAGTGGAGGTGGAGGAGTTAGAACAATGGATAATAGAACTAGGAGCTAATCCAAAAGATGAAGCATTTGTACAAACACTATTGAAAAAAAAAAGAAAAAGAGATCCAAGTATTGAAGAAAAATATAAACATCCCAGTATTTGACCATGTTCAGACCCCAGAACTGCAAAGTAGTCTAGGAAGAAAAAGATCAACTTTTGAAGAAAATGGTGCAGATGGAAGAACATATTGATTTATATGCCAAGCAGATTGAAAATTTGAAGGGAGGATCTCATTTGTTACAGTTAGCATAATCATCTAATCCCACAACAAGATTAGCAAAGACATTGGCATATTTACATATGAAAGGAGACAAAATTGATAAATTAAAGAAAACCATTGCAACACAAAATGAAGAAGTCAAGGACAAGTACAAAGTTATTGCAGAATATCAGAAGCTGAAGATAAAGATGCAAACATACATAGATCAAATGAAGGATAAGTTGTCTGAAAATCCATATCTAATAGGGGATAGAAAAATCATTTGGGATGAGATCATTAATGAAGTTAGTAAAATATGGGATTATTTCAAGATCATTGAAAATGATATTATATTGACATATGAAGTTGATGATACCTTAAATAAAGTATTTAAAGGGTTAGGAACAAGGCCTTAGGTTCCTACCCAAATCATTAAGTTCTTAAATTCTAATTCTAGTGAATTGCTAATAAGAAAAGGTGTAAAAGATAGAACTACAATGGTAATGGAAGATGAAAAGATCTTCACAAAAACATATCTATTGCAAATAGCTCAGAATAAATGCATCAATGTGAAAATATACATCGAATTATTTACCAATAGGTTTGAAAAACTGGGAAAAATAGGACTGCCTTAAGGTTGGAGTGACAAAGGGAAATTCTTATCATTTGAAGAATATATAATTTGTTTTTATTTCCAGAGAAAGTGATTCAAAATTTCAAGGCATGGCTGACAAATTAAGGGGTCAGACTATTGTAGATTTACTTATGGATGACTTCCATCTCCTCTGGCAGATAATATTTTTTTTCTCAAATCCTCCTACATATGATAAATACACCAAGATGGATATCACATACATGCACATGATATCATTTAATTATCCATACAATGAAACTTGGGAATTTTCCCTCCAACTGCTTGCATGATGACACAGAAAGGTAGTTGAAGAAATTCAAGGATCACAATAGTTGTCATTTTGTATTTCTATTTTAGAAAGTCAAAGATATTTTGTAAATCAAATGGATAAAAAATAGGATCTGATAACCAAATTTTCTTATGTTATAAATGTATGAGGAAGACTTTATGTAAAGGATCTTTTTGGCTATCCGACTACAGAGCTTTAATAAAAGTTCTGCAAGTTTTGAAGATTCAAACTTTTATGTTTCAGACTATGTGTTTCTTTTCTTGATGTTATTTTCATGCTTCTAAATTCCTCTTGAATGTGTCAACTTCCATTACTGTGATGATTTAGTACTACAACTACCATCATTAACTGCAAAAGGTATCTCTAAAGGTTACACATTTCTTCAACAATATTATGAGTATTAAGAAGACATGTTCTTAAATTTCATTATTCCTTTTTAAATAGGAACAAAGTATTCATTTCTGTTTAAATTTTAGTTTGGTTTAGACACATATTTTTTAATCATTTATTCTATTCTAAAAGTTAAGTAATATTTATCAAAGATACATTACTTCACAGTTAAATTTTTTTTAATATTTTATTCCTCCTTTCACTCTCTTAAAATTTTAATTGTTTGGAACATATAAAATTTTTCCTTCCATTCTTAATCTTTAAATAATTAAAGACTAATGATACAGGCTCAACAAAGCAACAAAAATACTCTGTTTTATGACAGATCAATTTAAACAAATCAATCATTCTATGGATGCCTTGGCATATTTTCATAGCCAAAAACATCTCAAGGGTTACAACATAATGAATTTGTTTTTCAAAATGCATTAAATTTCATACTTTATGCAATGGCGATATCCATTTCTATTTGTTTGGCCATATTATTATTGAGGATGGTAATGGTCAAATATTTCTCCTTTGTTTGACTACAATAGTCTATTTGAGACAATTTCTTGATGGTAAAAGTTTGTTGTTTTTTTGGGCACAATGTATTTGTGATGGGGAGACCATTTTACATTACATGTGGTGCATATTTGAGAACTTGTTGAATTTGATGATCATTGTGAGATCATGTTCAAGTTATTTATTTAAGTACTCCAGTTGGTCATCGACACTTTCAACCTATTGGATTACATTCAATTTCATCTTCCAATGTAATTCATGTCTCCTTGGAGATATTTTTCTTTGACACATTGTGGACTTGCGATGATGATTCATGCCTTTGATCTTAGAGGACCGTTCTTACAATTATCTCTCTATTTTCTTCACTCGTGGTGTGTGTGAAGAGTTTGAAGACAAATTAATTTTGAATATTACTACTCTATCTTGATTTTCTTAGCACTTCATCATGGACATATTGATGTTGTCATTGTTAGTCATTTTGCATTGATTATTGATAATAGCATGTGTCTTTTCATTGCACCCTATTGCTAATTTAGTTGCATCTTATTGATCACTTCATACATTGTTCCACTCAACAAGTTATCCCTGAAAACAACAAAGTTTGACACTATCTTTTCCACTCATTGAAGATGTTTGAAGTTGTTACTAAGGGGGAATGTAATGTAATGCCATCTTCTTCTAAATGTGTTTGTTACAACCCTTGATGTAACAATTGTCTAGTGGCCACATTTACCATTGTATATCATATCACCATGGTGACTATGAGAACATCATTTTGAGGCATTTGCATGCACAATGATGCATCATTAGACTTATGCGATATCAAATATTTCACATTGTTGGCCTATTATTCTTATGTAACACAACTCCTTCCTTGACTCAGGTGTTCATTCCTCTATTCAAAATTACAGGGGAATGATATAATGTCTTTTAATGTTGTCTAGTGGCTTAATGTAATTTTGTACTTAGTGTTATAATGATGATCATTATAACATCATTTGTGGGGCACTTATACATGTTACATGGCCTCACTAGATTTTTTGTAATATTACATATGTGCACATGGAGATAGTTTTGGGAGTTATTTGGTGGTGACCTATCTCTTAGGTAATGGTGACCTACACTCATAGGTCATTCTTATCCACTACTTCTCTCTTAACTCCTGGTGAGATTATCAACAACCTTTATGGATTGATTGATCTCCACCCTTGAATGTCATTTATAATCAATGGAATATAATTCTCATGGTAACTATAAATTGAGGCAATTGGTCTTGAATCAAGAGAGTGTGGAGAGTGTCTTATGGTATTGTTTGTTATGCTAGACCCTAGGGGTTCTTTAGATAGATAATCCATATGATTTAGAGTTGTGTGGATCCCATTTGAACTCCATACATGTGTTTATTCTAGCAATTTTGATTAGGAGATTTATATCAAGAATATAAGTCCTTGCTTCTATGAATGTTTCCCCACCTCGAGGTTTTACCATTTAAATTTATTGTCTCCTCTCTCTTATTTTATAGATATACTCTTATTTGTTTTATTCTTTTCATAAGAGTTTATATAGACTAGATCTTGGTAATATGTTTCTACATATTTTTCTAGGTCTTTCAATATCTTTGACTGCTAGGTGGGGAACACATGTTACTATATTGGAGTATCCAATATATGCTTGAAAGTTCTTCAAGACTTAACAAGGGCATATGATTATTTTTCCTTAATGACATACTTCAATTTTGAGTCTCTTAGGCATTTACTGATAAAAGATATAAGTTTCTCTTCACCTTGATCATTTTTTTTCAGTAAGACACCTACAATAGTATCTTCAGAAGAAAATGAAAAAAATTGGAAATTCTTTGAATAATCAGGACTTACTAACATTGGGGATTTCACAATTCCTTCCTTAATCATCATAAATTATCTTTTTCCTTCATCACTCAATTTGAAATATACATTCTTTAATACTCTCTATAGGTCTCATTGTCTCGACAAAATTGGGAATGAATCTTCTAATGAAGTTTATCTTTCCAAAGAATGACTTAACTGCCTTCTTGTGTGGGGGTAAAGGGATTTGTATAATCACTTCTATCCTTTTCGGATCAACCATTGCCCCATCCTTTGAGATTATGTGTTCAAATATATTACCTTCATTCACTCGAAAAACTAGCATTTTAGGATTTAATGATATTACAAATTTTTGACACATCTCAAATACTTGCTTAAGATGTTTCACATGATAGATTTTATATTTCAAAAATATCACTAATTAATATTTGATAGATTTCAATTATTTTTCCCACGGGATCCCTGAATGCAAAATCCATGGCTCCTTGAAAAGAAACATTAGCGTTAAGTAAACCAAAAGGCATTCTTAATTACTAAAAAATCTGCGTGGTGAATGACATCTTATGTTGATCATCCTCATTCACTAGAACTTGGTTATAACCTAAGAATCCATCTAACATGGACACCATCCTTGATCCTATGATCCTTTGTAACAAATACTCCATGTTGGGTAATGGATAATTATCTTTCTTAGACAATGCATTTAAATTTCTAAAGTTGACACATAACCTTATTTCTCTGTTATTCTTCCTTACTACTACTAGATTTTCCACCCAAGTTTAATGTCTTGTGAGAGCAATTATATTGGCCTCAAAGCATATTTTGAAGTTCTTTCTAAATGAGAGAAGAAAACATAGGATTTCTGCGTCTTAACTTTTTTCTGAAAAGATTAACATCTCCTTTCAATGGGATTTTATGTTGGGTACTATTTACTTTATATGTTTTCAAATCATCATAAGACTAGACAAAGACATCTCGATATAGTTGACACATAACATTATTGCTCCATTCTTTTTCCTTACCACTACTAGATTTTCTACCCAAGTTGAATGTCTTATGGGAGCAATGATCTTATCCTCAAGCATCTTTTGAAGTTATTTTTAAATGAGAGGAGCCAACTTAATATTTATGTGTTTTAACTTTTGCTTGAAAGGCTTAGCATATTGTTTCGACATGATTGTATGTTGGAAAATATCTCATTTATATGCTTCTAAATCATCATAGTACTAGGAAAAGACATCTTGATATTCCCTTAGAAATTTTTCTCTTTCTATTTTCTCTTCTCAAGAAGTTCCTTTATCTATATTTATAAGCTTTAGATGTTCACGTGATCCTATGTTAATTTCAATGTAATAATCAAACTTAATTACTTCTTTCTTTTCCTTGTACACGTCATGCTTCTAAACAATTCTTTCTAATGGAACAAGTTCATTTGGGAACTTGTTTTCTTTCAGTTTTGATCCTTCACGATACTCCTTTCCTTCTTCTTGCTAATATATATCATAATTAGAAAATTCTTCCAGGTTGTTCATAAATATTATAATCCGTGAGTAATTGTTGAACACCTGCCAATGTTCTAAATTATCCAAAATAGAAGGTATAAATAAAATTTCAATTTTACCTCCTCCTATCAACAATCCCTCACAAGGCTTGCGAGTTGCAACTGCTATTACTAAGGCATCTTCCAATTCATTGAAAACTCTTGATTCTACCTTTAAATATAAAGCATTGAATAATTCCATTGTGTTCCAACCTATGTTTTTATACCTTTCCAATCTCACATTCTTATAGGCAAATTGATTCTTTACTTGCATGCTTACCAAATTAGAATCACCTACAATATTCAAGGCTCTAATTCCCATATCTCTTGTTATTTCTAAGCCCAAAAGAAGAGCTTCATACTCTTGCACGCTATTATTTGATTCAAATTCTAATATATAAGCCTATATTGAGATGACACCTCTAGGAGACATGAAAATTATGCCTACACTTACCCCTATTCTAGACTGAGCACCACCAAAGTTCATTTTCCACATAACATTGTTATTTTCTCCGGGAGTTGTAGAATTTGATAGAATAGTGTAAGTTTCAAGATCTTATTAAAAAAAAACATTTTCATTCATTCGATCTTGGGGATCTTCTACATGATACTTCTTCATTTTTTCTTTATGCAAGGCCACATAAGTGTTCTCACACTTGGGTATAGTAACGTAAGATAAATCCATTTGAATACTACCTCCTAAATTTTCATCTCACTTCTATGATAGGAGAATACCCTTAGCATCCAAAACATCTATAACTACATCCATTAATAATTATATGTCCAAGTAAGTAGCTAGCTTTACTTGGAGATCCTTGATTAGACCACATACCATCATTTCTCTTGAATCCATGGTGATTTTTTTTTTTGTATGACCTAATGGTATTTAAGCCTAGATAGTTCATAACCTTTAATAACATGACATTGGTTGATACCCTTGAATCCAACATACAATTATGAAGGAGTAAGTCATTCACTAATAAAATAATAAAGAAAGGAATATGAATAACATTTATTTTCTCTTCTAGGTTCATTGCTTGTAACACCATTGGACAATCTTCGTTATTATAACTAACCACTTCCATGCCAATTGATTATTTCAACTTCCCCTTATTGAAGGAACCTTTGCTAACTTTTTTAAGGGAATAAGTACCTTAGTATTATTATCCCAACTTGTTATATCTATATTTATATCAATTAAGGTGCTTGTTGAGGGTTCTCCTTGTGAGATTTCTTTGCTTGACTCAATGGGTTTCTTATTCTTTGGAAACGTTAAAGGACATTTCCTTTCTTCTAGAGGAATATTATTTCCTCTTCATTTGTAAGTGAGTCCATTTTCTTTCCACATTCTCAATACTTCTTTGGGAGTGGGTTTCTCACCATACATCCTAATAACTTTATCAGAATCTATATCCCTATATTTAATTTGTTTCATATTCTCTTAAGATAAAGGGTAATATTTTCCTCCATCAAAGACATTATTATAGGTTCAAAAAAATTGTTGCTATCAAGGTCATTTGGTTCTTCACCATTAAACTCTCTATGCCTAGCACATGTTGCTTCCTCATGAATATATTGGCAAGCACAATAATAAGGAGGAATCTCATTATTAACAACACTAGTTGGTTCTAATGGAAGAGGGGATATTTGATTTTAGGGGGGCCTAGATTTCTTTCCCATCTTTCATTTCCTTTTGTGGGATACCTATTTTGTTGTTGGGTTTTTTCCACTTGCACCAATCTATTTTGCAGTGCAGTGTTTTGTTGAGTGAAATTAGTTTCCACGTGATTCATTACATTCATAGAAGTAGTTAATAGATTAGGTGATGAGTCAAAAGTATTCACATTTCTTTGCTTAGGCTTTTCTCTAGACATACTTTCTCTAGATGAGGCTAGGAAATCCAACTTCCTAGCAGCTACCCAATCACAGTTAAGACTCTTAGCTTTAGATTGGGCATCTTTTAGATATGTTGGTTTTGTTTGATTAAGGAAGAAACTAAATTGACCGTGATATGCATTCAAATAATATAACAATACAATGGTTGCTATAGGTTTGAGGTCATTAGGAATATCTTGAACCAACTTATCAAATCTTGTATTAAACTCATCAACAGTTTCATTCATTTCTTCGTATACATGTCAATGCATTCCATATAAATATAGTATCCTTTTTTTCTTTCCATCTGGAAGAGAAAGTGTTTCTACAACTATCCAAAGTATTTATGTTATTATCAACTAAACCAAGAAACCATTTACATGTGTCTTTCTTCAAAGATAAAACACATAATTTAAAAAGGACATTGATATCTAGCTCCAAGTTTGGGGATTTGTTTTTCATCTATGTAAGTGATATGGTATTTTATGTAAATTTATTTGTGGGTATGTTCTAGGACATGTACTTGGAGATTACAAGTTTGCAATATTTTGAATGTCAGAGGCAAATAAGGCCATAGATGAGCACCTTGCTACATTGGGTGAGTCTATAGTGATGTAGTTAATTTTCATTCTATGATCTCTGGTCATTTACCTCGTAATTATCACAACATATTATATGTTGTATTTAAGTAGTAGGTATGTATGTATGAAATCTTGGGGTAGGGGATACCTTACATTTTCTTTGAGAAGGAATCTTAAGTGACCCTCTCCCTCACTTATTTTGTAAAATTCTAATCACCAAAATATATTGTTGAACCTAGTCTAGGTGTTTAGAACATGTCATATGACTACCTATAAACCCTTGATTTCCCTCTTGAAATTTCTTAAGTGACTCCATAGCCTAGGTAGATAAGGTACTGATCTACCTTTCACTCATCACCCCAAGCCCATCTTATTTTCTCTTTTCCAATTTACATTTTTTGATGGGCTCTCTTTATTCCCACTCTTACCACATGAAGTGAGCCTAGTTAACCAATAGAGAAACCCCTCTTGACTAGGAAACCTTTTCTAACTCTAAAGTGCATAAGAGGGTTTTTGAGGTGACAATGGCCAACCTCTCAGTTCCACAAGGCTAGGATCCATTTTTGGGACTTCAAGCTAAAGGTGTTGGTTTGTGTGGTAACACAACTCAATGATCATTAGTAGTAATAACATTGTCTGCATGGAATATAAACAATTTATCAATTAATTTAGGCATATCTTGAGGTTGACCAACAATGGTAGAAAAATCAAAAGGCTTATAACAATCGATTAACCAAGTAGCAACCATATTTCTTTTAGGATAAATGGGTCCTAATATACTTAAAAAACAAAAAACTTATGTTCTAGATAGATTCAAACCCCAAATTATTGTTAATTTCTTTAACCTTAGGGTTATACTTGCTCAATATTCTATAAAATCTTTATGGCTCAGGGATTAGATGAACAAGTCCTTGAGATGAGCTTCTTGTAGAATATATTTGAGCTAAATTTTATTTAGATGGAGTCCTAGATGAGCTATGAAAAATTAATTTATGAATTATTCTCATAAAAATTAAACAGAAGAAGTTAACTCCTTCAAACTTTCAAGAGATGGACTTTATCCCTCACAATGACACCAAAACATTATCTCTTCAACTCACATCTAAGCGTAAAAAGTTCCAATCCATGGATGAAACCTTGAGGTAACCTAGGAGAAGTATCACTATCACCTCAATGTAATTCTCCTCTCACTTTTGGCCAACTCTCTTAAGGCCAAGGGGGGTATCCCTCGATGTTGGATTATTAGAAGAACTAACTCTAGAAATAATATATCAAATGAGAGCCTTAGAATTAGGATGCAAATCTAATTTACGATGAAGTATGATGCACATATTTACTGTAACAACCTCCCATTCATCACGACATCAACCTCTCATAACAAGTGCAATATATATATATATATGTGTGTGTGTGTGTGTG